>ML354136.1:2093-60891 GCA_005239505.1 Nicotiana paniculata | reverse complement strand
TTTGGGCTTAATACCCCAGATTTATATTTGCAACGCCCGTTTAGTCTTTTTATAAGACATAGTGAGCGTGATCAGTTAGGCAAGATACTTACCTCAAAAATGACAACCGGATACCCAAAAGTGAACTTCTTGGGCGGAAAGACCTCCGGAGGGCTCAAAATCAACTTAGACAACTTCAAAATACACATAACACGTATCAGGAATGATTCCGAATAATAAAGTTTCAATCTTGAAAATTTATAAAATTCGACCCAAAAGTCGACCCCCGAGCCCGCACCTCGGAACCCGATAAATTTTTATAAATTCCAATTACCCATTCCGATACGAGTTCACCCATACTAAATTTATCCAATTCTGATAACATTTGATCATTCAAATCATGAATTTTCATTTTTGAAGTTTTCTTTCAGAACCCACAATCCTCTTAACCTAAAACACAATTTAAATGATAAAAATGAGAACCAATTCATGAAATATATTTAACTCTAGTGGAAGAACACTTACTCATTCGATTTGTGTGAAAATCCCTCAAGGAATCACCCAAAACCGAGTTGTAAAAGCCAAAATATGTTTAAAATGGTGAAACCCCCGATTTTGGAAACTTATAATCTGTCCAGGCTTTTAAAGCATCACGATCGCGGGGATCGAGGCGCGATCGCGTAGAAGGAAAACAAAGCTGGCTTAAAATGATCTACGCGGTCACGGAACAGCTTATGCGATCGCGTATAAGGAGTAAGTTTGCTTCTACGATCGCGAACCAACAATTACGATCGCAGTGAAGAAAATTACTGGGCGAGTCAGACACTCTATGCGATCGCGGATCCTTCTATGCGATCGCATAGAAGGAAACCAGATGACAGTTTTCAGCAGTTCAAAATAGGGAAACTGGTCCCGGAACCTATCCGAAACACAACCGAGGCCCCCCTAGCACCCCGCCCACATGCACAAACAAGTCTTATAACTTAATACGGACTCGCTCGAGGTTCCAAATCACATAGAATAACACTAAAACGACGAACCCAACCAAAAATCAATGAAATTTCTAAAAACTTCTTTAAACATCAATTTTTGCATTTAAGGTCAGAATAACATCAAACTAAGTCCGTTTCTGACCAAATTTCACAGATAACACATATAAGACATATCGAACCTGTACCGGGCTCCGAAACCATGATACGGGCCCGATATCACAGGTTTCACCTCAAATTTCATTTTCAAAAACCTTTATATTTTCAGAAAACAATTTTCTTTAAAAATTCATTTCTCGGACTTGGGACCTCGGAATTCGATTTTGGGGATACGCCCGAGTCCCATATTTCCCTACGGACCCTCCGAGACTGTCAAATCACGGGTCCGGGTCCGTTTACCAAAAAAATATTGACTGAAGTCAACTTTATTCAAATTTCGAATACAAAATTATTATTTTTCTCAGTTTTCACATAAAGGCTTCCCGGCTACACGCTCGGGCTATGCACGTAAATCGAGGTGAGATAGAAGGAGGTTTTCACGACCTCGGAACACAGAATTAGATAGAATATACGGGATGACCTTTTGGGTCATCACGCTGAGACCTCGCAATTGCTGGAGCACTACGAGTAGATGGAAGTGATGAATGAACTGGTCGAATCACATAACCTCTACCATGACGAGCTGAATTTGAAACGCGAGCACCACTAAATCCTTTGGAATCTCGGGGCCTCTTTGCCTCCCTGTCCTACCAACATACACTCCATCCTCCGAGCGATCTATACAACCTACAGAAACTGAGTATCCATCTCCAACTACCGAGCCATATTAAATCTAAGGACGTAACTAAGCCCCATGATAAATTTGCAGACTCGCTCTCTGCCTATAGAAACCAAAGCGGGTGCATGACAGGACAACTCATTGAACCTGATGTTATACTACAACACCATCATAGTCCCCTAATGCAGTTGCTGTAAATTTGTGCATCACACGTCCCGGATGGTCTGTGGGACGAATTCCCTAAAAACATACCCAAAAACTAAGTCCAAGTGAGTGTTACTACATCACCTGGCCTACCCTACTCATAAGCCTGCCACCACCTATGTGATGCCTCTAACAACCAAAATATAGTAAAGGAGACTCCGTTCACCTCAACAGTGCCCAAGGTGTGGAGAAAACGATGGCACTTGTCTAGAAGACCATGTGCTTCCTCAGTAACTGCACCAATGAAAATAGGAGGATCATATTTCTTGAACCTATCAAGTCTCCTCTACTCCTCCTCTGATGCATTTTCCCTGATCTATGGCTGAACGGATAAACGAGTTGTGCTGGCATAACTACCGGGACCTGATCAACATAGACCCGCTGCTTTGGAGTATGGGCTGCTGGAGTCAGAGCTCCTACCCCAACCTGATATGTAGCTTGTGCAACTGGGATCAATCCTACCTGAGCTGAAGTACTGAACATACTCAGGAAGTGTGTTAGGGTCTCTTGGAGTCCAAGGGTGCAAGAGGCACCTGTCCCCAAATCGGAGCTACTGGTGGCTCCTTGGTCGCTGCTCGGCAGGTGCTCTAGCTACAACATGTTCCCCTCCTCGGCCTATACTCCGGCCCCGGCCCCGGCCTCTCGCAACTCTTACATGGGGTGCGTCTGTTTTTTCATCTAATCCAGTAGTGCATGTATTCACCATCTATGAGAGAATAGAAAGACAAATGCTCAAATTCTTCGGAATCAACAAATCCGCACTATAAGGAATCAAAGAAGTGGAATTTCCTAATAGTTATGTTGCCTCTTGAAGATAAGTACGGACATCTCCGTACCGATATGCTCGACTTTACTAAACTTGTTTATGACTCCTAGTACCTATGAACCTGACTCTGATACCAACTTGTCACGACCCTAAAATCCCACATTAGGATGTCGTGATGGCCCATAACCTCTAAGACTAGGTAATACTAACACACATTGAGAATTTAACAGAAATAACAACTAAGATATTAAATTAAATTGATAATTATCATAATAAAATAAAAAAGGAACAACAGTCATATAATCTCCAAAACCAGTGGTATAGAGTCATAAGCTCTAATGAAGAACGCTAGAAATCTCTAAATACAATATTGTTTTGATATGAAGATAAATAGTAGTAAAGACAATATCAGAAGACGACTCCAAGGCATGCGAGTGTCAAGCCGGTACCTTGAAGTCTTCGAAACGTCTTAATCAACTCACTAGCGTCCGGAACGGGCAGAAGTACTTGGATCTGCACAAAAATGTACAGAATTGTAGCATGAGTACACCACAACAATACCCAATAAGTATCAAGCCTAACCTCGATGGAGTAGTGACGAGGTCAGGTCAAGACACCTACTAGACATAGAAACTTGGACAACATATTAATATAATCTAATAACGGGAAGTAAAAGCAGTAATGAAAACAAAGTAGATTATCAGTATAAAGTTAACAACGGAACTAAGAGAAATAACGGCAACAAAAAGAGTGAAAATATGCAAAAAATAAAAACTGATCACATACAATCAAAGTACAAGTGAAATGAGTTAAGGAAAAACAATAACCGTTCAAACCAACAAGTCGTTCCAACATGGAATGACAACAAGAATCACACCGAAGTACCACGCCTAATATTCACATTTCACAAGTCACAAATCACGATCTTCCTTATATTGACATGTGAGCCTTGCATTTATTTTTAAAAATATCTTTCCCGAAATATATTCACGCACGTTAGCCCCCTTATCTCGCTGTGTGGCTTCAAGTAATTCCCTTACTAGCAACACGCATATAAATACCACCTTATTTTGCAAAATGCGCATCAATATATTCTCCTTTACACCACCGCATGTGCATCACATCACATACAATAATCAACTCAAACCACACGTGTCCATGTGCCACAATATTAGCCAAAACATCATTCCAACATCACCACAACACATAAATCACGGATCAACCCAATGTTTACAAGAATCTCAATAATAACAAAATGAATGGGAAATAACTCAACAAGGAAAGATATTCCAATAATCAACAACTTCAACCACAAAAGGTGTTAATATCTCTCAATAACTTCAACTTCAATAAACTCGACAATGAAAAGTATTTCCATGAAATGTAAACTTCAATTCAAATGCATAACGTAAGCTCAACAATAAAAGAGATGGCATGAAATAGCAACTATGACTTAAGTCATGAGAGTAACTCAACAATGGAAGAGATAGCAGGTAATAACAACTACTACTAAATGCATATAAGAGTAACCTCGACAAGGGAAAATGAACATGTAATAACAAATTCGATTAGAACATGTAAGAATAAACTTGACAACGAAAGATAGAACAAATAATAAAAACTTCAGTCAAAAACTTATAAGTAACCTAAGAGTCTAAACCGGTCAACTTTGACATATAAGCCCGTGTACACCTCATCACCTCATATACAGGTCTTTCACATAATTCAAATAGTACAATTAAACCCAACCCTCAGGGGTAGTTCCCCCACACAAAGTTAGACAAGTTACGTACCTCAACTAGGCCAAATCAACACTCATAAATGGCTTTTCCCTTAAAATTTGCCTCCGCACGACTCAAATATAGTAAAAATGACTTAATATCATCAAACAATGCAAGAGAAACTAATTTCGATAATAATGCAAAGATCTTTAAACAATTCTCCAAAGTTAACCAAATTCAACCTCTGGCTCGCCCGGTAAAAACCGAGTCCAAGAGTAGATCTTGACTACCCGTAATCCCACGAGTCCATATATGTGTTTTGGTTTCAAATCTGAGTCCAATTCAACTCTCAAATCTCAATTTTTTTATTTTTTAAAACATAGACAAAATTTTCCAAAATTTTTAGATCTCATCAATTAGAGGTTAAAACCTATAAATAATCATGTAATATAATTGAAAATTGATCAAAATCACTTACCCAATAGTTGTAGGTGAAAATACCTCCTCAAAATTGCCTCATACCGAGTCTAGTGTTTAAAATTTTGAAAATGAGACTAAGTTCCAATTCCAGCACTTTTGTTCAGATGTAGGAGTCGCAATTGCGACCCCGGGTTCGCAATTGAAAACCCTCACAAATGCAAACAATGACTCGCAAATGCGGCTCCAGACATCCTAAAGGAAATGTCGAAAATGCGACAGTGACTTCGCAAATGTGAAGTTTGTCCCTTCGCAAATGCGACCAAATGGTCGCAAATGGGACCTACCCAACCTAAGGCTAAACTACACAATTGCGAGTAAGGCATCACATTTGAGATGCCTGGGCCCTCTCTGCTTACTTCACAATTAAAATGATGGTGCTCGCAATTGCGATACCTGAGGCACCAACAACCTGGAATGAGTTTAGACCAACCAAAAATACGTCCCAAACCCACCCAAGCCCTCAGGGCTCCACACCAAAAATCTACATAAGTGTAACAATATCATACAAACTCGCTCACATGATCAAAACACCAAAATAACATCCTGAACCACGAATCAGACATCAAAACACATGAAATTCAAAAGGAAAACTCAAGAATCTCTAGAATCACAACTAGGCGTCCAATTCCTATCAAACTAACTCGGAATGACACCAAATTTTGTAAATAAATTTTAAATAGTAAAACAGGCCTATTCCAAGTTTTTAAAACAAATTCCAAATCCTATAGCCATAAAGTCAACCTATGGTCAAATCTACGGAATTTCTAAACCTTCAAATTGCCAACTTTTGGCAAAATAAGTCAAATCAACCTAGGAACCTCCGAATTCAATTTCGAGCATACGCCCAAGTCCAAAATCACGATACGAACTTATCAGAGCCAACAAAACATCATTTGGGGTCGTTTTCACAAAAGTCAAACCTAGGTTAACATTCCCAACTTAAGCTTCTAAAACAAGAACCAAATGGTCCAAATCATTCCAAAACTACCCCGAAAATGAAATCAACTATCTCCGCAATTCATAAAACCACCAATACACATACGAGAAACTTTAAAAGGAAAAATGAGGCTCAAATATACAAAATGACTGGTCGGATTTTTACAGGTCCTATGGGCAATTCTGCACAATTCAGGTAATGTTTCTGCCAGCTACGCAAAATTGTGTGCTTTTAGCACACAATTGTGTGCTCTTAAGAGGAGTGAGATTCCGACCTTTCTTAAACCATCATCTCTTCATTTGATTTTTATAATCTTCAAGCTATTGGCTTAGGTAAAATGTTTTGATGATTGACAACAGAACTTGAGCATGAACTAGGCCCATACATAGTGTACACAAACACATGCAGAATCAAGAACAAGGCATGCATGTGAAGGAGATAAGCATAAGTGGTCATATCTGATATCTCCTGAACGAAAATGTTTCATAAGTGATAAAGAGAAGGAATCCTTACTCGAAGATAATTCTATCCTATATAAGGGAGGAGTTAGAAGTTGAATATAACTAGAACTCCTCCACCAAGAAAGAGTAAAGCCTTAGACTTCTAGTTATTTCCTATTTTACTAACTCTTATATTTAAGGATGTTCTCATTTTACAGGCACGCACAAATGTAAACGTTAGTTGAGAGGAAAATAGCAAGGCATTTTGCAAGCAATTCCTGTGTGATTCAAGTGCGCGAACCTGAAGCTACATGAAACAGATAGAAGAACTAGTTCCAAGTATCTGTCTTTTATTCTAGTTTCATTGTAGTATGGATTTTGAGTTTTACCATTCATATTTATTTAGAAGCAATTGTACTAGGTAATTTAACTGTAGTATTCAAGTTAGAGTTAACTTGAAGATGTCACAACAGCTAGAGGCTGGTTGCAACAAAGGATTAGAGGTAATCCTTAGGTTTACAAAGAGTTTTGTAAATGCTATTTTTGGCTTAGTGATTTAGTGAAGTGTTACGAAAAATCCTACTTGGTAGTAGGTCGTGATTCTTTCGCCTTTTGAGCCAAGTGTTTTCCACGTAAAAATATTTGTGTTCTTTAATTTCCGTATTTATTATTCCGCAACAGTAGTATAAGGAACACATAGAAGAACCAGATTCTTCTATAATCTGTGCACGTGAAAGATTGGAAACCACATAAATCACCCCCTCTTGTGTGGTATTGAAGTATAAAACATCCGTTGGTATCAGATAAGGTTATCCTTGAAGAGTCTAACACCTTAGAAGAAGATCAAAATGAGTGCACCACTTGGAAATTAGGAAGTGCAATACACTGCTAGGCCACCACTCTTTAATGGTCAGTACTACTGTTTGTGGAAGAACAGAATGAGATATCACAATCAAGGAGAGGACTTGAGCTATGAGACACTGTCATTGATAGCCCACTGGCTACCTTAAAGAAAAATGTGGGAGAAGAATGCTAAAGACAAGAAATGTCTTATTGGACTTGGTGTAGATGAGTACATCAGATTCTAAGGTTGTTCCACTACTAAGCAAATTCTGGACACACAACAAGTGGCCCATGAAAGAACAACTCAGATAAAGAGATCTAAAGTAACTCTATTGTACTCTCAGTATGAGAACTTTGCTATGAAGGATGGAGAAACAATTCAATAGATGTACACAAGGTTCACTACACTGACAAATAAGCTAAAATCTCTTGGAAGGATTATTCCTGAAGAAGAGAAGGTTAAGAAGATACTTACTTGGGTCTTTCCAATCACTAGGGAAAGCAAGATCACTTCCATCCACGAGTCAAAGAACATTTCCACTCTCCCACTATATGAATTGTTTGGGAATCTCACTGCCTATGAACTTAGGAGACAAATCATGAAAATGGATGTACCTAAGAAGAAAATGAGCTTTGCACTCATAATCACTGACTGTTATGATTTGGAAGAATGATGAAATGGATGTGATCACCAAATACTTCAAGAAGTACCTGAGGAAAGGAAAGGGTTCTTCTAGAAGTTGAAGCTACAACAAGGCGAAGGCTTCTGAGAAGCAAACCAATGGGATGCTACAAGTGTGGAAAGATGGATCACCACATCAAAATTGTCCTTTATGGGAAATTGAGGGGAAGAATGAAAGAGTTGAACGAAGGAAGAGGAAGAAGGAGCAAGTTCAACCCAAGAAAAGCAACAACAAAGGATCAACCAAAGTTATGGTTGCTGCTTGGGGAGGAAGCTCAAATGATGATAATGATGATGAACGATCACTTATGGACACTAGAGAATCTGATAAAGATACTGAGGTAAGTATTTTTCATCTCAAAGACAAGATTAAATTTTTTTCTAAAGAAAGGTTATCTGAGTTACTGTTAAAGCTAATTGATGAATATGAGGATATGAATAATGAAAAGGAACAGTTGTCAAAAGAATGTGTAATCTTGAAAGCTAAGTGCAAAAACCTAGAACTTAGGGCTTGTGAAGCTGAAAGTGAAATTACTGTGTTGAAGAACTAGGTTCATGCACTTGACACAACTGTCCTAGAACTTAGATCTGAAAATCTAAAATTGAAATTAAGAACAGGTAAAAAGACAGTTGATCATAGATAACTCACTTTAGAAGAAAATATAGGAAAAATGAAAGATGAGTTGTATTAGAAGGATGAACAGGTATGAGTCTTAGAGGAGGATCTGAACAAGATCAAGCATGAGCTAGACAGAACTTGTAAATGGAACAGGTCCTCCGATGCACTGTCATGGCTACAAGAACATCATAGTAGCAACAGAAGAGGACTTGGTTTTGGGAACTCTACACCTAAGTGGGATCCCAAAATTTTGGTACCTCACACTCCCCAAGAACAATTTTGCACGCATTATGGTAACACTGGTCACTATAAGAGTGAATTCACTGCAAAAGAGAAGGCACATCAAAAGAACAAAAAGTTTGTTCTAGGGAAAAATAGGCTGCCAAGTTGGGCTAAAAAGAATCTGATTTATCCTTTTTCCTATAGAAAGGGACCCAAACTAGTTTGGATTCCTAACACTAACTCCTGATTTCCTTTTGCAGGTCCAAGTGAAGGGGAGCAGTCAAATATGGTACATGGATAGTAGTTGTTAAAAGCACATGACAGAAAACAAGAACCAATTCCTTTCACTTAAGGATATTAAGGGAGGTAATGTCTCCTTTGGAAATGGAAAGAAAGGTGAAATCATTGGGGTTGGAAAGTTTGGTAAGTCTAATTCTCACTCAATTTAGAATCTATACTTAATAGATGGACTGGTATAGTCTAATAAGTGTATCACAATTGTGTGATAGAGGTAACGTGGTAGCCTTCACCTCTACAAAATGTTGTGTGATAAATCTTACCACTGACAAGATAGTTTTGCAGGAAAAAAGAGTAAACAACATATATGTTATGGATCTGTCCATACTTTCAGATAATGAACTCACTTTTTTAAGTGTGTTGGATAATGATCCCCTCCTTTGGCATAACAAACTTGGACATGCCAGTCTAAGTCAACTCAACAAACTAGTCTCCATGGACTTGGGGATAGGGCTGCCTAACATTACGTTCAAGGAAGATAAAGTTTGTGAGGCTTGTGCAAAGGGGAAGTAGGTAAGATCCTTTTCCAAAAGCAAGAAAATGGTAAGCACTACTAGGACGATGGAACTTGTCCATATGGATCTTTTTGGACCAATGACAACATTGAGTAGAGGTGGTAAGGGATACATTATGGTGCTTGTTGAGGATTACTGTAGGTTTACTTGGACACTGCTTTTAACATCTAAAGATGAAGCATTTGACATGTTCACTTCCTTTGCTAGAAAACTCACAAATAACTAAATAATCAACTTGCATCAATTAGGTCTGATCATGATACTAAATTGGAGAATACTAAATTTGCTGAATTTTGTGATGAGCATGGCATAAATCTGAACTTTTCTGCTCTAGGACTCCACAACAAAATTAAGTAGTTGAAAGAAAGAATATGACATTGGAAGAAATGTCTAGTACTATGCTTCTTTCTAGTAAACTACTAGCTTCTAGGAAGAAGCTGTGAACACTGCTTGCTACATCATAAATAAGGGCATGACTGGAGCTCTTGCTAAGCAGACTCTCCATGAGTTACTTAAAGGGAGAAAGCCAAATATATCCCATATTGGGGCATTTAGATGCAAGTGCTTTGTGCACAATAATAGTAAGGACTCCCTAGGTAAGTTTGATCCCAAAAGTAATGAGGGGGTATTCTTCACATATTAAAGCTTATAAGATTTATAACAAAAGGAATTTGTGTGTAGAAGAAAGTGTACGTGTGGTTTTTATTGAAACTAACATTCTTTCTGAGGGGCAGGAACATGATGATGAAGCAATTGGGATGGTAAGAAATTCAAATGAAACCACATCCCATACTGAAGCAGCACCAGAGGTAGGAACAGGTAATGGAACATGTCTTTCCACCAAGGGCAACCTGACAGAGGGAACTGAACAAAAGGGAATTGATCCTCAAACCTCGAGGGAACCTATCCATGAACCTCCTCAGTAACAAAACACCAAAGGAACATCTAGGGGAAACCAACTGGTTTTGAAACCTTACAAGTATCAAATTTCTCATATAATTGAGAACATAATCATTGATCCAATCTCTGGAATCAAAACTAGATCTTCTTTGAAGAATCTTTATGCTATTGATGCTTTTTTATCTCTTATTCAACCTAAAAATGTTGCTGAGACTTTGCAGGATACAAACTAGGTGAATGCAATTCAAGATGAACTCAACAAATTTTAGAGAAGTCAAATTTGGCATATGGTACCAAGAGCCAAGGACAAATAAGTGATTTGTACAAAATGGTTCTTCAGAAACAAACTTGAAGAAGATGGAACAATTATAAGGAACAAGGCAAGATTGGTGGTTCAGGGATATAGTCAAGAGGATTGCATAGACTATGATGAGACCTTTGCTTCAGTTGCAATATTGGAAGCAATTAGAATCCTTACAACCTTTGTTGTTTACATGAAATTCACTCTCCATTAGATGGATGTCAAGAGTGCCTTTCTTAATGGCTATCTAAAGAAAGAAATATTTGTCAAGCAACCTCTGGGCTTTGAAAGCAAGGAATATCCTGATCATGTGTACAGGCTTGGCAAGGAACTTTATAGGCTCAAGCAAGATCCAAGAGCATGGTATGAAAGATTGTCAAGTTCTTGCTTGAACATGGCTACAAGAGAGGTAAAATAGACAATACCCCGTTCTTAAAACAAAAAGGTAAATATCTCTTGGTAGTTCAGATATATGTTGATGATATAATCTTTGGAGCAACTACAAATATGCTAAGTAAAGAATTTGCTAAACTAATGGGGGTGTATTTGAAATGAGTATGAAGGGTGAGCTTAATTTCTTTTTAGGCTTACAAATTAAACAAAATTCGAAAGGAACTATAATCTATCAGCAGAAGTATGTGAAAGAGTTGCTTAAAAGGTATAAAATGGAAGATTCCAAAGATATTAATACTCATATTGCAACAACCACAAAATTGGATATTGATGAACCTGGTGATCAGAAGTTTTATAGGGGAATGATTGACTCTTTGTTATATCTCACTGCTAGTAGACCTAACATTGTCTTCAGTGTAGGCCTTTATGCTAGATTTCAGGCAAAACCAAATGAGTCTCACTTGACTGCTATCAAGAGGAACTTGAGATACCTAAAATGCACCATTGACCTTTGTGACTGTTGTTAAGAGGATCTTACACTAGGTGCTTTGAGTGTAGTATTCAAGTTGGAGTTAACTTGAAGTTGTCGCAACAGCTAGAGGCTGGTTGCCACAAAGAGTTTTGTAAATGATGTTTTTGGCTTAGTGATTTAGTGAAGTGTTGGGATAAATCCTACTGGATAGTAGGTCATGATTTTTCACCTTTTGAGTTAGGTGTTTTCCACGTGAACGCAACAGTAGTATAAGGAATACATAGAAGAACCAGGTCCTTTATAATCTGTGCATGCAAAAAATTGAACACCATACAAATTCTCCCTTCCCCTGTGTGGTACTGAAATATAAAACATCGCAAGCCTCCAAACGTGGCATGCTTTGCATGAATCACAGGAAAATGACTCTCCAAAAACCTTCTAACCAATTGTCGAAAATCATGCAATTCAATCGTTCAAGTTGAAAAGGATTTTGAGACACATAACAAATAAATCAACGTACTCGTCTAACATAGGCTTGCACTATCATAAACAAAAACTTATTTGTTTGGCCATAGCCATCGTGGCTTTGTTCTAGAAAACAATCCCTTTCTAGGAAATTTCTTACCTTTGCTGCTGGCTTAGATGTTTAATCCTTAAAATGAAAAAGTATATTAGACAAACGCGTTTTTCCTTTCCCCATTTGGACATTTCCTCCAACGATTAGAACATTATCTCTTACTCAAAGCATTTTCTTGTACCCCTTCTGTTTTAAAAACAATGGACCTTTTGTTGTTTGGGTAGTTAAGTTTTTTTTTTAAATCGTATTTTTGAACATAAATTTAAATAATTTGAATTGTTGACTATTATGACTTATACTACTTTTTATGCAGTTTCTAAATTAGTAAATTTTATTTCAAAAGACATAAAAAGTTTCTTTCCGAATTTACACTGAAAATTAATCAATTTAATCCTCGTACTCCAACAAGGTTCACGCAAATTAAAACGGAGGGAGTATATTAACATGCGAGTTTAGCCGAAACTTTGTAATTGTCTTAAATAAGTTATTTAATAAGTGTAAATTATTAATGCAGAATGTAATTACTTAAAAGTACTAGAATCAAAATTCATAAAATTCAAATTTAGGCTTTGCCTCTACACCCAACCCCCATCCAAACACCCCAACACACCCTCCCTTCAGACCCACTTAATGTCAAGCAACTTTTTGACAATTCCCCTGCTTCCCTCACTATCCCTTCTCCATGACCTTTCTAAACCCAACGTTATTACACGGCTACAATCATTATGTATACCGTCAAAATCATATGTCCCCGATTTTATAGATTCGAGAAGTTGCATAGAGGGCAGAAATTTTGTAAAAGTCGAGTTCGGGCTCGAGGACAGAATAAGAAGCTCGAAAATCTAAGGCTCATCGAAGATAAATTTGGCATAAGAACCCGTTACGAGTTTGTTATAAAAGGACAAGATTCTCGTCACGTCCTAAAAATCATGGCACAAATTCTGGAATAAATTTGTACGAATTAATACAAATCCGTACTAGGTGGTTATATAGTTGTTCTAATAGGATTCCTTACTGTAAATGAAAATATACCGTATTTAGGGTTTCTCCTCCTATATAAAGGGGACTCCAATCATTTGTAAACATCATCTAATCATTGGCAAAGAATATACTCTCCACTTTTCGTTGATTGTTCATCAAAATTTTCCTTTAAACTTTATTCTTACTCTATTGTTCTTGATTCAACTCGAGGTCACCGAGCTCGAGGTCGGTACTGCTTAAGCAACACTGGTTTCGTTAATTTATTCCTTTCATTTATACCTCATATTATTTGCTTATTAACTGGTATTGAATTAGATAACGTATCTTTAAAACCACAAATCAAATTTAATTATTTCTCGTATTTTCGAGGTAAACACATTATAATTCCTTGTATAGTTAGGTACCAACAACGATTTTTTTTTCGAATGGAAAGAAATTATATAATAATTTAAATTCTTCGGAAAAAAGTTTAACACCCTTTTCTTAAGGAATAAGGTTTTCTTCTCCCGTAAACTAATGACTCCCTCCTCTGTGCCCGTTTGAATTAGCTGATTTGAAGTAGCTGATAAGTATTAGGGGTTAAGAAGCATTTTTAAGTATTAAAACTAATTTAATAAATAAGCAGTTACATATTTGGATACAAGTGCTGGAATTGATAATAAGTTGTTGCAGTATTTGATAAAAAAGTGCTGATAAGCTTTTTTTCTATTAAAATGACTTAAATAACCTTAGATTTGTTTACACTTATAAGGGCGTAATTTATTCAAAATTTTAGATCCAGATCGATTCAAATACAAAATATCATATTTGTCATTTTATTTTAAAGTGCTTGGATAAGATAATTTTTATGATAAATATAATTTATTTTATGATAAGCATATAATGATAAGTTATAATAATTAATAAATTGACAAAAGTTTTTCAGTAAAAAATAAACCTAAATAGGACAAAATATTTGAAGAGAATAAACATTGTCTTCATCACCACAACACTTAGAAAGAAATACACCAAAAAATTAATATGTCCTCATTTATTACATACAGTTCAAAGATTAATACACATTTATATTGATACAAATATGTAAAGGAATAGAGAATTTGCTTATCTTAAATAGTCAATGAGAATTGTAGACTTGAAGAGGCGGGGGATTTAGGTTGAAAAAATACTTGAGGTAGTGATTACCGGTGTCGGAGTTTTGTTCTAAAAAGAAATATTTTACGAATTACTTGGCTTATAAGCACTTTTAACTTTACCAAACGCGCAGACAAACCGAAAAGTGCTTATAAGTTAGTTTGACAAGCTTATAAGCTTAGCCAAACACCCTCTAAGAATATTTACGATTTTCTCTCTTTTCTATTATCACTAGATGATGTACCCGCACGATGTGCGGGCCCAATTATTGTTCTTCTTATTATTTTCTTCCTTTTAATATTTCTTGTTCTATTGCTAATTACACACTTTCTACGCCTTTAGGGAAAGAAGAAAGAGAATAGGCTTTTGTGTAATAACGTATAGAACCACGATTACATATGTTGTCACTTATCTTTTGCATTATGTGCATTTTAATTTTTCTGAAATCGTATTACTATACCAATCACTTTGAAATACTTGTCAAAGTTTAATGCTTTATTATACAACGATTAGATAATAATTCAAGTAGAATTTAAATTATTTTTATATAGGGTCTACACTTTTTTAATTTAAAAATTTTTGCACCACCAAACCTTAAATTAATTACTATAAAATAATAATTAAAAATCCAATTGAAAAATAAGTTGTCTTGTATTTTTCTCATTGTTTAAATTGAATGATATATAGTTTTATTCTTTTAGTATTTTCAGTTGTGTTAATATATTACTTTTTTCTTCTTATACTAATCGAAAATTGAATACTAAAACATATTAATATTATTCTCAAATTGTTGATGAAAAGGTATTTTTTTGGTTCTTTGAATAATAATCGTTATTTTTAATTATTAAGAATATTAACAAGAAAATTTGTATATTGTTCTAGTTGAATGATATACTATTAAAAATAAATTAATCCATCGATCACTCTAAATACTAATCAAATTGACCTTAAAAAGAAATATTGTCATCTTTTCTTGTTTCATTTGATATGATTGAGATACTATTACAGCTTGTTTGGATGGTCGTTATCTATTGTATCGTATCGTATTGTTACTTTGAATACAATGTTTATTTGATTGTTACTTAAATTTTATTGTATCATATCGTTAAATCCGTAGTTATGTAACGACGAAATGTGCCACTTTATGTAACGACCGATTTGGTGTAGTTGCATCGCTATCTTGTCTTTTTCTCTCATCTCACTCTTCACTATTATTAAATTAGTTTATTTTATCATTTATCCTACCTTTCTGTATGATAAATTTATCCCATATCATAATTTTTCCTTATAATATTGCAAAATTATTACTGGTGCATGATACCATGAAACAACGGCGAACGATACAATATATCCAAATATAGTATTCATCAAACGATACAATACAATATAATACAATACAATACAATATGATACAATACATTACGAAACAATGTGTAACAACCATCCAAACAAGCTGGAAGGGAATAATACAATTTCCATCACAACAGTAGTATTTGTTGAGATTTTTTAAAAATAATTAATTGTATATTTATGTATATTGAAATTTATATAATGTTGAATTCTAATTGAATAGAGTAAGTACCCAAGTAACTTCGATCATAAAGGGAAAAGTATAATCCTGTATGACAATACTTCTCATACTTCCTAATATATAATAATTTTTAAAAGAAAAAAATTCCACAAATTAATTTTCTTAGAATTTACTTCAGATATTCTCAACTCATATTTTAGGGAGGGGATACTTATTATACAATTTAAACAAAATTTTAATATTTTATAATAAAAAGGGGACTTGAAACTATATTATATTCTTAATTATTGTTTTTCCTAATTTTGTAAAGTATTTCAATTGAAATTGCAATTTAATGAGAACTTTGTATAAAGTTATATCAATTGATAATGAAATAATACATTTGAATATAAATCAACATACACTATCACTAAATTTTTTAAAATGAAATCTTCTTTATCTGAAATAGTAAATAAATGAAATAATGTGTCTTAAAGAAATAATAGAATTGTCATATATAAATGTATGTGACCTTAATATTTTTAATCAGGTGAACATTTGAATTATAAAATTACCAAAAAGATAATTTTTTTTAGTTAAAAGTACTTATTGAAAAAATAATAACAACAATCAAGTAATGCATGCAATGAAGATAGTGAATGTTGAATGGAAAGTGGGGTCCACCTAAAGAATTTAATAGCTTATGGTCACGTTAGTTTTGATTTTTCCTGTTATGAAGAATTCACAACCAAACTTTTGAACCTAGTATACAAGCAAACAATGCACTAATATATTTGAAATGACCATTATGCCCTTGGTCAACCTCCTCTTTTGTCTTCTATATAATAGAAAAAATCCTCAATTATATCAGTTCTGGAGAATAAGAATACATCGGCAGCCCCTTAAAGTTGTCCTCACTTTTCACTTTAGCACTCCAACTTAAGTCTGTTCCATTTGAACACTCCAATCACACCTTAAATATGTCATTTAAACACAATTCGGTAATGTAGCATAGTTGCCCACCTCTTTAGAGAGTGTGGGATGTTATTGTTATGGATCCCAAAGAATAAATAAATTTCAATAGACAAAAAAAAACTTTCTTTCTCTCACCTCTATCCTGTCAATTAACACCATGTGAGCTTTACCAAGCTTCACTGTAAACACCCAAAAAAACTACATCCAGCAATCCCTTTAAGTCTTTAAACGAGCAGCCCCAACAATTACGTCCAACAACCCCTTTAACATTTTCGGCGAAACTTTATTTTTTCGGGCAAAGTTTCATTTTTCTCATCATTAACAAAATTAAACTTTGTAACTTGAATTTGAAAAAAAATCAGATTTACATCTCCAAAAAGGGAGAGGCTTTACTTTTTTCAGCGAATTTTCGTGAATCTAAAGAAGGAGAAAATCATAAGGGATTTTGAATTCCAAAAAAGAATTGACATAAAATCTCCCTTCCCAGATCTGAAAATTCTTCCTAAGGTCAGTGACGGATCCAATCAAGAAACTAGCGCGATATGGGCCGGTATTATCAAAACCATGTGAGAATTTGCCGTAATCTCTCGGGTCAAAACAGTAAACGGGGCAAAACAGACATGGACTCATTATGGGCAGCGTTGATGGACTCGTCGTAGACACGAAGATCGTTACGGAACCAAACGATGGATGCTCGTCGAAGGTCTGGTGGTTAGAAGGCTAAGAAGGGCGAAGTGGGTTTAGAGTGAGAGAATCCTGAAGTGGATTAGCAGAGAAAGTGGACTTGAAGTTGGATTTTGTGGGATAAGGGAGAGAGGCTGAAGCTGAAAGAAAGATTAGAAAGAGATGAAGTTTTTTTTCATTTCTTTTTTTAATTAATTAATTCAAGTTAAATCATGTGTCTCTTTTTTATTCGTCAATGTGGCGAGTAAATTACACACATTATTTATGTTTGGATGTTTATGAATTTTGTGTTTAAATAATATATTCAAACTGTGATTGGAGTGTTCAAATAAAATAGGCTTAAGATAGAGTGTCAAAGTGAAAAAGGAGGACAACTTTAAGGGTGAATGTGTATTCAGCCTTTCTATTATTTTACAAAGTCATACATGTACTCGTTTATTTATAAAATGTTAAGATCATTTGACTTTTCTCTTCCTTATTTTTACCGAGTCTTGAGATAGTAGTTGAATCAGACGACCTATTTGACGATTCTTCCAGCCTGCCAATCCACGACTTCAATTTCTCAACCCGCGTCTTCTTCCTTCCTTCATTCCTTCATTCCTTCCCCTTTCTCTTCCACCCTTACAAAACCTCCTCCATATTATTCCAATCCACCAAACATCCAAAATCCGAAATCCCGTCTCAAAATGAATGATCTATTTTCAGGATCTTTCTCTCGTTTCAGAGCTGACGATCAATCCGACTCTCACGCCATTGAAATGGGAGACATTACTGGCGGAGTCAATCTCGACAAATTCTTCGAAGATGTTGAAGCCATTAAAGACGAACTCAAAGGCCTCGAGAAACTCTACTCCCAACTCCAAACTTCCCACGAAAAAAGCAAGACTCTTCACAACGCTAAAACTGTTAAAGATCTAAGATCCAACATGGATAACGACGTTTCCATGGCATTGAAGAAAGCCAAATTCATCAAAGTTCGTCTCGAAGCCTTAGACAGATCCAATGCTGCGAATCGAAGCCTCCCCGGATGTGGGCCCGGTAGTTCATCTGACAGGACGAGAACTTCAGTTGTGAACGGATTAAGGAAGAAACTTCAAGAGTCAATGAATCAGTTCAACGAGCTAAGGCAAAAGATGGCGTCTGAATATAGGGAAACAGTTCAACGACGATATTATACTGTCACCGGAGAAAATCCTGATGAAGCAGTTCTCGATACACTCATATCTACAGGTAGTATGTTTGACATATTAGACTATACTATTATACTCCCTCATCCCAATTTGTTTGATGCAGTTTGGATTGGAGAGTCAACCCAGTTGCTTACATGCCAACCAAATATCTTAAATTGTTAATTATTTATTGTAAAATTTATTTTTAGAAACTTATATGCCCCAATTTGCAATCAAAATTGAGAAGTCGTCTTGACCCAATAGCTTTGATATGTCATTTCGAGATCAAATCAAACTCAAATCGCTTAAAGTTGGATGAATTGAACAAGTTATTTAAAATGAGTTTGATTTTGACTCGACAGGTCAAAGCGAGACATTCTTGCAAAAGGCAATACAAGAGCAAGGGAGAGGACAAGTGATGGATACAGTTATGGAAATACAAGAAAGGCATGAAGCTGTGAAGGAACTGGAAAGGAATTTGAAAGAACTGCACCAAGTATTCTTGGACATGGCTGTTTTGGTTGAAAGTCAAGGAGCTCAACTTGATGATATTGAGAGCCAAGTGAATAGGGCTAATTCCTTCGTTAGAGGGGGTGCTCAGCAACTGCAAGTGGCAAGGAAGCATCAGAAGAACACAAGAAAATGGACTTGTTTTGCTATTATTCTTCTGCTTATCATCATTTTGGTGGTCGTTCTTTCTATTCAGCCATGGAAGAAATGAGAATTTGTCTACGGTCAATGGTCTTTGCCTTCATCTGCTGGATCCCTTCAACGTTTTGAATATTCTAAATTTTATATTTTATTATTTACCCATGCTTGTTTTATTTTGGAAATATATATTTTTGTTTTTAATGTGGGGAAGAGTAAACTGGATGGGGATCCATGTGCTATTACAGAAATACTTGGAGTTCTCGTTTTCTAGTTAGTGCTGTATTTAGAGTATCATTCTTTTTCTATATTGTTGGCAAGTTAATTTGTTTGTTTGATTATATTTTCATTCAGATTTAAGTGATTCTTTTCTTTTTTATCTTGGGCTTTTGTGAATTGATGTTTCTCGACATTTTGGATTTAAGTAATATGGATAAGGGTAAAATATATTCCTCTCCTTATTAAAAGACCCACCATGAATTTAATGTACCCGAATCCTTACTAATCCGACCCATTATGGACTCCGCTTCTTTCCCTTCTTGTTCTCGCCACCCTCTTGAAATGGTGTCGTATTTCGGCGCCACCAGTTGCTGCAACTCTCAACCTGGCCACCCCCTTCTACCAAATAAAGGTATTAAGAGAGATAAAAACTCAATCTCTTAGGATTTGGAGAGGTTGGTTTTGGCCTACTCTCTATAGGCTCATTTTTTGTTTAACCGAATATATTTATCCCTAAAACCGAATGTGTATATTCATGCTGGTTTCAACTGTATTATGTATACCAGAACCATCCAACATAACTTTAATAGTAGTACAATAAGTTATTCAAAAAATTATGGATGCTATGAATGTGTATATATTTCATACGATTTTGTGAGCTAATTTTTCACTGTATTATTCCCAAAAAATTGGCCCTCTTTTATTACATAAAATTCTTGAGTTTTATGAAAACAGTTATCTTCATGTAACATACTACCCAGAAAAGAGTGTTGCATATGAAATTTTGAAAGAGTTGAGCTGCGTTTCTTATTGAAAGTATTATTTAGAAGATTGTGGAAAGCTAGAAATGTGAAGCAAAAGTTAAAAACTCCATTAAAACTCCATCGAAGAAAGCTTTGAAGCTTAGCTCGAAAATCGGGATATCAAAAGTATGAACTATTTTTAGTGGGTATTATTATGTTTTGCTGTAGATTTCTTAGGGAGCTTAAAGAAGTTGGGTTTAAAATTTTGAGCAAAAGTTGATAAATACAATTTTGATTTTCCAGATCCGTCTCTCTCTTTGCCTACGGGTACTGGTTCAGATTATGGGTAGGTTAATATGGATTTGGGTAGATTAAATTGGGGGTGGGTCTTTACTCTTGAGCTGCCACTTGGCCTGCTGTTAAAAATAAGAGCGAATCTGATTCATAGTATGACGGTAGAGGCCAGATAACCAGATAGTGAAACAGAGAGTAGATTTAAACATTATTTAAAAGTAGAGAGAGATATTTGGTCCTTTTGTATAAGTCATACTTCTCTTGTGTAGCTTATTTTAGATTTCGCTGAATTGACATTTTATTTATTTCAAACGTATTTGATACCTGTATACGGTCAGAACGGACATGCTTTTCTCGTGACTAATCGGGATTGGATTACGATAGACCACGGTTCAGCCTTGTATTGTAACAAGCCTCAATATGGAGTCAGGTTGCTGAACCCTTAATTTGAGGATCAGTCAAGGACGATGATCAACCAAGATTGAGACAGAGCGGAACGGAGATCGAAGGAGATTTACCCAGTCAAGTAACAGTAAGGCGAAACATCTGTGATCGGGCGAGGATCACCGCAAGAATCTCGGCATGAATCAAGACAATGGATGTTAATTAGCCATTCATGGGTTTTCTTACTGTATTTAGAATTGTACCATAAGTAAAACTCCACTACTATATAATGAGGATGTTAATCATTTGTAAACACATCAGATTCATACTATTCAAAGCAATATACTATTCTTTAAGCTCTCGACACTCTGTCAGTTTTGTTCATATCATCTTCTGGTCATTCCTTTGGTTCGAGGACGGTCTGTCTCGATGGCCGAAGTTGCATATCTCATTTGGTTTGCTTTGTCCTTTTTACAATCAATTTTATTATTAATTTACATATTTTCTCAACTTGTGTCAAGCGAAATCACGTATCCTTAAAATCACATACAAATTTAATTGTTATTCGCTTTTAGGGTAAACAATACCTGTGAGGGTGAGACAAATAGATCATACCACCAAATTAGTAATTAATGAGATAATTGGATTATACCATAGCTAGACCATAACACATGGTTTATTTTCTAGACAACCAAAGATAAGAAAGTATATATGTTCAACTTATTCTTCTTCCAACCCACAAACTATATGATGTTTGGCTAGAATTTCATATTTTTAGTACATTATTTACCTTACATTTTAGGTGCTTTAATGCTAAACTATAATATATATTTGCGTTTAATTGAGTCTATTTTATGTGTAGGTACATTGGAGATGAAATTGGAACAAAATGAACATTTAAAGAATAAATTAGGCTCGAAAAGATTAGGAAAGAATAAAGAAAGAAATGAGCAGAGGAAAAATGAAGCAGCAGGCGAAGCAAGCCCAGAGGCTCGCGTTAGAGAAGGCGAGGCAAGCTCTTTAGCTCGCGTAGAAGCTCGCGACGCAAGGGTTATGGCGAGGTTGAGCGCGCGGCAGGGCTTGCGCTGCACAGTCTGAGGTGAGGTGAAGCTCGCGATTTGCCTCGCGAGGCAAGGTCCTTATCGAGCCTGGTCCGGATTTTAAAGGCCTATTTCGTCTCCTTGTTGGACTTGGACCTGGGCTATGTCGTTTAGGTCTTTTCCTACACATATAAATAGTCATCGAATACCACTTTTGAGGGAGTTTTGCAATCTGAGGCAAGAATAGCTCGTGGAACAACGTTTGGGGGAAAGAATCATCGAGTTCTATATTCCTTCTTTTTTTCTTTGTAATTTATTTATGAAAAATACTTGGAAAATTTTTACTATAATATGAGTAGCTAAAATTCTAATCTAGGATTTTTGATGGAACCTATTGGAGGATGATTTTCCTATTACGTTTAATATAGATTTGTCGTAGCTTTTTCTCTATTTGTTCAACTACGTTTATATTGTGGTTGATTGAAGATCTCTCAATCGACTGTGCCTATTTAGTGTGTATTGCTCGGAAAAGAATGCATATTTAGGTAGTTGTTGAACAACATCACTCCTAACGTATGTGAGGGATTAATACGGAGGGTTTAAAGGTGGCATTAGGAATAACGAAACCTTGGTGCGATCCGAGTGAGCCGTAACTTAGTGCCAGCTAGCGTAGTTCGGAAGAATATGTCTAGTAAATTGTGGTAGTTACTCAGAAGAGAATTACAACACTCAAAGCGCTCACTATCGGTAGAAAAAACTTAGGCAAATTTATTGGAAACGTAGCGGAAATGATTCCGACAATATGGGAAATCATAACCTTAGATCATTCCAAATCTTGTCTACATATTGTTCGTAGTTAGTTATTAATTTCTTTACCTCGAAATACGAGTAACAATTAAACTTGTAATGTGGTTATAAGGATATGTGATCTAATTCAATGCCAATTGATAAATAGATAAATAAATAAAGGAATTAAACTGTGAGAATGCACGGGAGAAAATATTACTGATTAATATTGACAATGATACAATGAACCATATATATATATATATATATATATATATATATATATATATATAAAATACATGTCCTCCTCCTAATACATATGGGATTAGGGTTATTTACTACTATTTAACTATCAAACTAACACTACCCCTCAAGCTGGCGCATATAAATCATATGTATTGAGCTTGTTACATATATAACTAATACGAGGACCAGTGAGGGACTTGGTGAAATATCAGCAAGTTGATCACTCGACTTCACAAATTTTGTAGCAATATCTCCTGAGAGTATCTTTTCTCTAACAAAGTGACAGTCAATCTCAATGTGTTTAGCTCTATCATGGAACACTAGATTTGATGAAATATGAAGAGCAGCTTGATTATCACACACAAGTCCCATCTGACTAATCTCACCAAATTTCAACTCCTTGAGCAACTGTTTGACCCAAATTAGCGCACATGTCGCTATAGCCATTGCTCGATATTCTGCTTCTGCACTAGATCGAGCGACCACATTCTGTTTCTTGCTCTTCTAAGACACCAAATTTCCTCCTACTAAGACACAATATCCAGACATAGAATGTCTATCAGAAGGTGATCCAGCTCGATCAGCATCCGAGTATCCAACGATCTGCTCATGGCCTCGATCCTCAAACAATAAGCCTTTGCCTGGAGCTGATTTTATATACCGAAGAATGCATACAACTACTTCCCAATTACTATCACAGGGAGAATCCATAAACTGACTCACAACACTCACAGGAAAGGAAATGTCAGGTCTAGTCACTGTGAGGTAATTTAATTTACCAACCAACCGCCTGTATCCTGTAGGATCTCTAAGAGGCTCCCCTTGTCCTGGCAGAAGTTTAGAATCGGATCCATCGGAGTGTCAACAACTCTACAACCTGTCATACCTGTCTCCTCAAGAATATCTAAGGCATACTTCCGTTGTGAGATCATAATACCTGAGCTAGATTGAGCAACCTCAATACCCAGAAAATACTTTAATCTGCCCAGATCCTTAGTCTAAAAGTGCTGGAGAACAGCAGCCATGGATAGAAAAAGGCGGACAAATGCTATTTTAGCCACGGGAGAGAAAGTATCACTGTAATCGAGTCCAAATATCTAAATATACCCTTTGGCAACAAGACGAGCCTTAAGTCGATCAACTTGGCCATCTGACCAACTTTGACTGCATACACTCAACGACAACCAACAGTCGATTTACCCGAAGTAAGGGGAACAAGCTCCCAAGTACCACTCGTATGTAAAGAAGACATCTCTTCAATCATAGCCTGTCACCATACGGTATGAGACAGAGCTTCACTTGTAGACTTAGGGATGGAAACAGAGGACAAAGATGACACAAATTCACAATGGGATGATGACAGACGATGATAACTTAAACCGACATAATGAGGATTAAGATTAAGTGTGGATCGTATACCTTTTCGTAGTGCAATCGGTTGATTAAGAGGAGACAAGTCCACAGTATTAGCAGGATCAGGTATAGGACGTGAATCAGTTGGGCCTGATGCTGGGCGCGGACGATGATGGTAAGTTAGGAGTGGTGGAGTTTTATAAGGTTGAACTAGACTAGGTGGTGGCAGTGGAGCTATAGTTGGTGGAACTGGACTAGGTGGTGGCACTAGACTCGGTGGTGGCACTAAAGCTATAGGTGGTAGAGCTGCAACTGGAACTGGAACTGGAATTGTAGGTTGTGGAGCTATGGAGGAAGATGAATGGGAGATTGTGACTGAATCTTCAAAAGAAGGAACTGGTAGCACCTCAGAAATGTCGAAGTTATTAACTGGACCTGCGAAGTGTGATTGGTTTCAAAGAAGGTAACATCAACATACATAAGAAATTGCTGAAGGTCAGGACAGTAACATCGATATCCCTTTTGCGTTCTCGAGAAACCCAAAAATATGCACTTAAGAGCACGAGGAACTAACTTATCTTTTCCTGGAGTAAGGTCATGGACAAAACACGTACTCCCAAAGACACGGGGAGGAAGAGAGAATAAAGGTAAGTGGGGAAGCAGGACAGAGAATGGAACTTGATTCTGGATAGCTGAAGATGGCATACGATTAATAAGATAACTGTCGCGCCCCTTTTTTCCTCGCGGAGTTCGGGTTTCGACATTATTGGGACAACTCGTTTCCTTTTGGGAAAGGGGAGCAAGAAGTTGAAAAGTCGCCACCTAACAGATTGAGGTGTGTTAGAAACCTATTACAAGTAACTCAGGAAACCAGTTTGCATTACCAGAGATTGGATAAGGGCTTAAAATTACCTGAGGCGAAGGTGGTAGGCACCCTTCGAGGTCTACAAAGGTGGGTCCCGGCCAAACTTACTTTGTGAATTGGCCCATTAACAGATAAGCAGTCTAAGCACACATATGAGAAAAAGAATAAAAGACTTTTAACAGATAAGCAGTCTAAGCACACATATGTAAATAAAATAAGGGAAGTCCTAGGTTTGTTAGCCTATAGGATCACATATGTACAATGCCTGGTAATCCTCCTCAATTAGAAGGGCTACACGTGGCATTAGCGCACATGTCATCATATTCTTTTACTACCCATTACCCTCCCCTTAGCAGTTATATAAGTGATTTTTAATTAATGACCCTTAAGCATGCTTTTACCCGTCCCTTTCTTATGGTCCTGGAGGTGTTTAGGACCTCTAATTTCAGGCAGTTTTAGACCTTCTTAAAGTGTCTAAAAGATAAAATCTAAGCGACAACAAAGAACATATAGGACTTATCAAATAGGGAAGCAGTTAAGGGGGCTCATGTTTACCTCCACACATAAACAAATAAGTAGCACCTCTCAAACAACAGATTTTAAAAGTTACAAAAAAAGTCCTAGAACATGATATCTCGTGAGCATCACAAACATAGAATATGCAGCATTATTTTTAAGCGAAGTGACAGAATCCTAATCAGTTTGCCTACTGATTTTTAAAACCTGTTAAACCTGGGCAGTTTTACAAATAAACAGAACACAACTTCACAGTTTTTATAAGACCATTAATTACCTAAGGCTTGCCTAGGCGTGGATCTATAATGCCCCATAAACATGCTGTCTAAAATGAGATCGGAATTCTGGGAATTAATTGAAACAACTTGAGTTTTATTAAATCCTATAGGCATGTTGATCTAGGTGATGAATGTTACAACAGTCGATTTAAGGCATATTTATATTAGAACATGATGTCTATGTGCTGGGGCTGTTTTTAAACCTCTTTATAGATAGCTATTTATTTAAGTGACATGATTCAAAGCAAATGCACATACAGTCCTAAAATAGGATTTCTAATGCACATGGAGAAGTGGTCATTTTGTTAAGAAGGATTATAGCAATAACTTAGTGACAGGATTTCTAAGTGATTATGACTTATGCGGAATCAGAATTTTTTCAATAACAAGACGATAAGCCTATAACATGTTTTCTAATATGCAAAAAAAAAAAAAAAAGTAAACGTGAGTATCCTAAGGCAGGATTTCTAATGCACATAATATAACAGACTTATGGCATGATTTCTAACACAAATAGACATAGCAACCTAAGGCATGATTTCTAATGCAAGTGAACACAGTATAACATAAGCATGGTTTTACCCGATTACCCCACAAAAATCATATAGAAACTTCTCCTTTTTACTAATTACCCCAATATCTGTTTACAAAGGATATTATTACAGACCAGAGGCGAATGAATTACATAAATAAATATAAACTATACTATAGGGATCCTGAATTAGGCCCAAAGTAAACCTGGGAATGCCAGGCCTTAAAAAAACAGTCTCAGATGCCAAGAATCCCATAGCCAATAGTGTGTCCTGGTGTGTCAGAGTTCCCTAAGGATCTCAGGGACCCCGGGCAGTACTCACACCAAGACCTTTTCTCAAATAAAGGATTGGTTACGTGCAGTGTGGAAGGGCCAGCCCCAGTGTGCCAGAGATCGGAGGAATCTCATGAATTCCTAGGCAGTGCACACACTGGAGGGGCAGAACCTAAGAGTCTAAGAGTAAAGTGAGAGTGCTTGACATAGTTTTGAGGATCTTAGTGAAACAGTGTAGAGATAACTTTAGGAGTGAAGGTTTCAGAAATGGAAAACAGTTTTAAGAAGATACTAGGAGTGACACCAATTTTGAGAAGAATACTAAGAGTGGAAAAAATAGTTTTGAAATCAGTTACGAGGAGAGAAAATTCAGCAAACAACCAATTAATCAATAGAATGCACAAATTCACAAACACTTAACAAACAACCTTACAAACAGGGGTTAGGGGGTTGGGAACATATAGAGTTCACATGAGGGACTCATGAACAGGGCACAAGGGAAGCATATAGGCCAACAAATGCACAGACCAATTTGGAATCTACGGATTCATAGACCTAACAGGTTAGTCATGATAATAGGCAGTTAAGACATAGAGAAAGAAGGTATTAAAATCATGTTGAAGACAAGGGTGCATTAGACAGGATTAGGTTCAATTAAGAGACTAAGTGACTAAGATGATCACACCAATTGAAGGGATTAAACAGAAACTTATAGACATGTTGGGCCAGTGTCAAACAATCAAATAAGACCTAGACATGTCGATTACACATTTGAACAAGAGAGGACAAAACTTAGACATGCTGAATAAAGTAGTAAAAAGGAAGATAAACTGAATACATAGCCAATTAAACTAATGCAGGAATGGAACTCATAAAGTTTGAGATTCATAATTGAACTAGAGACATACCAGTTAAGAAGAAAGTGCATAATGAAATCTAATAGTTCCACTGTCTAGCCTTAGCTTTCAGCCGACTAGACCAATAATTAGCACAAGTAGCAGAGAAAGAAGAGAAAATTTGAGTGTGTGTGTGTATTATGAACTTGTGTTCGTGTGTTGAGAGGTTAAATAAGAGTGTTTATATAGTAGTTTAAGAGTAGATCAAATAAGTTAAAAGAATAAGCCTCAGTCAATTAAGGAAGTCACATAATCCAATCACATAAGGATTCAGAATAAACCTCCCCTAATTAGAGGTAATTGTCCAAACAGTAATAACAATGGTCTAATTAAGGAAAGAATAACAATCATACCATGTAAAGAAATCAGTAAGAATCCACAATTATATAGGCAATCAAATAAGGCAGGGATGATCAATTGAGGTCGTAAACAAGGAAACAAACAAGATTTATGCATACGAATCTCTAGCAGAGTAAATCAATCAGCCAAACGTTCAAAATAATACTGATTTCTAGAAGAAAATATCAACTCCCATAAATAGAGAATAGACCAAGTAAAGACTTCACAAAAATATTGAAATTAGCCGAAAACCATATGCGAACCCTAATAGAGATTAATTAGGGAAAAAATCACAGAATAATGAATTTGACAAAGAAAAATGTTTAAGTCCAAGAAATAGAGCAAGGTAACACAGAAAGTACCCAGAATCGAAGCAAAGGTTGGAAAAAATTAGAAGATCGCACAAAATCAATAGGTTTAAGTTTTTTTGCGCAAATCTGAGAAGGATCGAAGGTAACAAATTAGGGTTTTCAGAAAAGTAGTAGATATGAAAGCATAGGTTTAGAAACCATAGATTCGTAATAAAATAAAGAGAAATCTCTTACTCATAGTCGAGAAAACGGCTTGAGACAGGCTAATAAGCAAGGGTTTCAACCAGAATTGGTCGGATTCCTTGAAACCGTCTCAAGGATCTAAGAAGTCGAGGACCCATGATGTGTAGAAGGCCAGGACTGGCCAGAGGATTCATAGGAGTGTCATAAGGTGAAGGTTTAACTAGGGTTCAGTCGAGAGAGTTGAGACAAGAGGGAAGGGGTGACAGCGGGTGAGAGGAGAGAAATGAGAGGGTTTGGGGGGGGGGGGGGGGTTCGTTTAGGTTTAATTAAGGAAGGAGGGATATGGACCATTAATCTGAATGATCAACGGTTAGGATTTAGATGGGTTATTGGTTCGGGGTATACAGACTTGGGCCTAAGGAGGATTTGGGCTGATTTTAAAAGGTTTGGGCTGGTTAGAGAGAGGTTAGGTTTGGGAATAAAAGGGCTATTTATTAAATACCCCAAATAATTTATAAAAAATATTTTATAAAATACTTAACAGATTATAAAAATAATTTTCATGCATAAAAGTTTTTTAAAATAATTACTCAACATTTTAAAAATACAATGGGCCATTTTCTGGTAAGATAATGCAATAA
Source organism: Nicotiana paniculata (assembly GCA_005239505.1). Lineage (NCBI taxonomy): Eukaryota > Viridiplantae > Streptophyta > Magnoliopsida > Solanales > Solanaceae > Nicotiana > Nicotiana paniculata. Next base: position 31,779 of record ML354136.1, on the reverse strand, counting down.
TGTATGCATGGTCTATAATTGCAAAGTTATTGCAATTGTAACCAAAAGTGTAAATCTGGCCATTTGTGAAACAATTTGAACTTAATATGACTATAAATTGCAAAATTAAATCAAGAAATGTTTTAAAATCATTTGTGATGCAATTTTGTAATTATTTATATAAAATAAAATACTAGGGCAAATTAATTTTAAAATGTAGAAATTATGGAAAAATATCAATTGATGTAATGCATAGTTTTATAGTTATATATGCATCAAAACTATTATAAGGAAAAATTGAGTATCAACAGCTGCCCTTCTTTACCCGGAAAGGATAAAAGAGTTGTCGGGTAAAGATATGGTGGCCAATTTTGACCAAGCGAGATGGTTTGAGATATTTAGGCCGCACTCTGGTTTTTGAGCTCTCTACATATCCCTGATTTTACAGGAATCAGGCCGTGTGTAGTTCTGGATTCATTGGTGGAATATACCGATGAAGTCATCATGAGAACGGACACGAGATTTTGGGATAGGTAAAAGAATGGTTGCGATGAGCGGTCAAGTTTGAGATAGTTGAAGGAATCAGAGCGGGATTGCTCCTGTTGGGATGAAGATTTCTTACTGGGTCACCTGCAAATAAAGAGATGCTACGAGCATATAGTTGTGCAGAAATTTAAACATGATGCAGATTCCCTTCGGACCATGAGAGTTGTGTTCTGAAGGTTGAGGATGACGTCCTTAGACAAGGATGTCTTGGTCCATGAATTGTTCAGTGAGAGATTCGCAGGCCATGAAATGATGTTCTCGGGACATGAAGATGGTGCCTCTGAACCATGACGCATTTGAATAATGATATGCAAATTTGAGAGATCCTCAGGCCATGACATGGTGTCTTCTGGCTATGAGGATGATGCCTCTAGACTATGATGCCTTTGGACAAGTTGGCGATATTTCAGCCCATGAGATGCAATAATATGATGTCAACAAGACAAGGCTTAGTATTGTGAAGTTGAGGGCAGAGCTTAGCCCGAAAGAAAAGCAGAGTAGATAGTGCCGGAGAGACAGTGCTTAGTCTTGGAAAAATACAAATAGGAGGCAGAGCTTAGCCTCATGCAAGATATGGAGACAGAGCTTAGTCTCATGCAGGATACAGGATAGGGCTTAGTCCCATGCAAGATGAAGGCAAAGCTTAGCCTTATGCAAATATGGAGGCAAGGCTTAGACTCATGCAGATGGAGACAAAGCTTAGTCTCATGCAAGATGCAGGACAAGGCTTAGTCACATGCCGGATGAAGCCAGAGCTTAGACTTATGCAGATATGGAGGCAGGGCTTAGCCTCATGCAAGTGTGGAGGTAGAGCTTAACCTCATGCAAGATGCGGGACATGGATTAGTCCTAAGCAAATGAAGGCAGAGCTTAGCCTTATGCAAATATGAAGGCAAGGCTTAGCCTCATGCAAGTATGGAGGTAGAGCATAGTCTCATGCAAGATGTGGGACATGGCTTAGTTCCATGCAAGATGAAGGCAGAGTTTAGCCTTATGAAAATGTGGAGGAAGGGCTTAGCCTCATGCAAGTGTGGAGGTGGAGCTTAACCTCATGCAAGATGCGGGACAGAGCTTAGTCCCATGCAAATGAAGGCAGAGCTTAGCCTTATGCAGATATGGAGGCAGGGCTTAGACTCATGAAAGTGTGGAGGTAGAGCTTAACCAGATGCGGGACAAGGCTTAGTCACAGGTAATATGAAGGCAGAGCTTAGCCTCATGTAGATGGAGATAGAGCTTAGTCTCATGCAAGATGTGGGACATGGATTAGTACCATGAAAGGTGAAGGCAAAGTTTAACCTTATGCAAATGTGGAGGCGGGGCTTAGCCTCATGCAAGTGTGGAGGTAGAGCTTAAACTCATGCAAGATGCGGGACAGGGCGTAGTCCCATGCAAGATGAAGGCAGAGTATAGCCTTATGAAAATGTGGATGCAGGTCTTAGCCTCATGCAAGTGTGGAGTTAGAGCTTAACCTTATGCAAGATGCAGGACATGGCATAGCCCATGCAAATGAAGGCAGAGCTTAGCCTTATGCAAATATGGAGGCAGGTCTTAGCCTCATGCAAGTGTGGAGGTAGAGCTTAACCTCATGCAAGATGCGGGACATGGCTTAGTCCCATGAAAGATGAAGGCAGAGCTTAGCCTTATGCAGGATAATAGAATAAATAGCAGATGATAGCAGAGTTTTCTTAGCTGGTAGTAGATTTCAGTATCGCGGTTGTTATGAATATTGTGACTTCGAGGCATGTATATTCTTCGTTCCTGCAACCAAAGAAAAATTGTGAGTTCTGTAAATGGGGGAGGTCGGTTTGTGCCTCCGCCGGCTTTGCATGGATTGCTTTGCTTGGTTTGAAGATCCTGTTCAAATAATTGGGGTAGCGTTGGCTAAACAGGGTCATTTTACAAGCAAGCATGCATAATTTTTGAAGACATAGTAAATGATATTATTTTAGGAATTGGTTAGATGAACCAGTGATTGTGACACGATCCGAGACATTGCAACCTCTCGTGCTATAGAATTTTGAGGGTCCTCCTCAAAATTCTGCCCCAGTTAGATGGGTATACATATCTGACTGTTGTACATGCTGCGATCGGCTGAACTTGATTCAGAATTTTGAGGGTCCTCCTCAAAATTCTGCCCCAGTTTCTGATTGTGGGGAAAATAAGATTTTTATTGAATTGTGACAGAACCCACAGGGCTGCCTATGTATCCCTTCTTAAACGGGAATCAGGTCGCGCGTAGTTCAAATTACATCATATGAGGAAAGCATAAAGAGTTACACGTAGTATCGCTTGATTGCATCTGAGTTGATCGGTTTTGGCCAGACTTCTTCGTCTATTTTTGCAAGTAAGAGGGCTCCTCCTGTCAATACTCTGTGAACCATGTAATGGCCTTGCCAGTTGGGGGAGAATTTTCCTTTGGCTTCATCCTGATGCGGAAAGATTTTCTTCAAACCAGCTTCCCTGGTGTGAACTCTCTCGGCTTGACTTTTTAGTAACCTCCTTTTGATTTTCAAGCTCATGCCAGGCTTGAATCTCCTGATCTTTTGCTTTACTGGTGAACACATAGGGTTTGTGGGAAACTTATGGGCCGCATTAGATGTGCTTAATCTGGTCATATCATCATATGACCATGCAAAGATGTCCTCATACTCTTTCAAGAACTGTGTGTACTCTTTTTTTTCTGATGGCGACGAGTGAATGTTGATGCGGGTTTCCTTAACGGTCTCGGAATCTCCCAAGTTGACTATTTCTGTTTCGTCCAGGTTAGACTTAGGCTTGTTCTCAAAACCTTCTACTTCTTTGCTGATTTTCTCGGGTATGACATCTTCTTCTTCCGAATCACAAAAAATGGTAATAATAAATATCGATTCATTTAAAGATAAAAGTGATATTTGATAATTTAAACAATGTTTTTGGAACACTGGAGATTTTATTTTAAACAAAAATGCAAAAAAGGAAATCATTTTCTTAGAAAACAAAATAAACAATGTTGTTCATCCTTGCTACCCCGGGACTCGTCGGGCCCTGGATGGTCTGACAGTCCAATTTCTGAGGAATGATCCTTTCTCCACAGCTCAGATGGTAGGGCCTTACTCCTCCTCCTCCTCAACAATCACGCAACAATCCATTTTCGGTACACTCGGAGGAGGAGAAGGTGGAGGGCCTCTGGATCTTGTGTGATAAGATGATGATGCTGGTATATATGCACGAACCAACCTTTGGGGAATGAGAATAATCAAAAGAAAGAAAATAAAAACAAAAGGTAGCCAAGTCAGTAAGGATTCTGATAAGAGTACTGTTGATACCCAATTTTTCCCGAAAAATATTTTAAATTGCATATATATCTTTAAAATCATGCATTAATAGAAATTGATATTTTTTCATAATTTTCCTATATTTTTATTGATTTATCCCAGCTTCGTATTTTCAATAAATAATTATAATATTGCATTACAAATGATTTTAAAAGTGTTTCTTGATTTAATCTATTATTTATGGTCCTATTTAAACCAAATTACTTCAAAATTAGCCAAATTGACATCTTTTGGCTATAGTTGCAATAACTTTGCAATTATAGCCCAAGCATATGATTTTGTACTATTTTTTACCAGAAATTAGTCATTTTTATTTCTAAATATTAAATAATTATTTCAAATTATTTTATATGCATGAAATTTATTTTTTATAATTATTAGACATTTTATAAATTATTTTAATTAATTTGAATTGGGTATTTAATAAATAGCCATTTTCATTTTAGTTCTAGCCTAAATTAAACCAGACCCACCTGATTAAATCTTCCCAAATACCCCAGACCCAATCCATTAATCCACCCAACCCAATGTCTTGTTTAATCTGGACCGTTGATCAATTTTGATCAACGGACTAGATCCTTTCTTACCTAAATTAACCTAAAGACCTACCCCCCATTCTTTCATTTCTCTCATCACTCTCCGTCGTTACACCCTCTCATCCTCTCTCAATCTCTCTCTGCTAAACCCTAATCTCCCCTCGCCGGCCGTTGGCTCGCCAGTAACACCTAGCCTCCATGGCTCCCTTACATGCCGGATTCTTGCTACCCTGAGGTCCTCAAGGGACCAGCGGCTGTTCTACTCACACCTATGGTCGGTTCTTGCCGTTCTCAGGCCACCTTGGCCCGTCTGAGTAAGACCTTTCTATTTTTTCGTCTAGATCCATGGCTTCTAAGCCGGAATCTCTCAATCTTTAGGTTATCTCTCCCAAAACCCTAACTTATCTCTTGACTCTTCAGATTTGCAACAGATCTGAGTATATGTTGAGTTATCTTTACTGTTTTCCTGAGAATCTCTCCTATTTTTCAAAAACGCCTTTTCATCTTCAAAACTAGGGTTTCTTAACCCTTTTTCAAAACGACTTTCCCTCTGATTTTTAGTATTATTATATGATTCTTACTATGTTTAAACAGTTATTTAAGTTTTTCCCTTTTATGTGATTTATTATGTTGAAAACCCTAGTTCTTGGTCTTAATCCTGGGTTCTGAGTCTGTCTTTGATGATTTCTTTGTTTAATCTGTATGTGTGCTTGTTTCTCCATGAGCGTTCTGAGCCTTTGTGATTTTTACCCTATTTGGCTTATTAGGGCTTCTGATTTCTGCTTCTTCTTGCATATGCTGTGTTTATCTCGCTTATTCTCAGAAATTTGTGTTAATTACCCTAATCAGTACTATGTTCTAGTTGAATCCCTAATTTTATGTGATTTTTACCCTATTGTGCCTATTAGGGTTTCTGAGTTTTCTTCTCCTGCCTATATTATGTTTATTTCGTTCATATGTGGTATTTTCCTTTAATTAATACTTCTTCTATTTGAATCCCTGACTCCCTGTGATTGACATCATTTACTAATCTCCTATGGTAATATTCTCTACTGATTTCTGACCCATAAGTTATTCTCTTGCCTTATTATGTGATTGATTACACTGTCAATCGATTCTTAGGTATTTTCCTTAATTAAGATTTTCTAAACCTAGCCTAATTACCTGTTCTATACTTACTGTTCGAACTATTTTCTTAAGCTATAAACGGTATCTTTCCTTATTTGTTACTTGTCTTTACCGTTTGAAGTTAACTCCCTTAATTAAGGGAGTACTTATACTGATTTTATACTAACTGATACCTAGTTCCATAATTACTGCATGAATTTGATTCTTACCTTATTTTCACCCAGCTTTCAAACTATATATATATATATATATATATATATATATGCTCTCTCATTAAACACACGAACGCATTGGTTCAAAACTCTCTCTCACACTCAAAAGCTTTTTGCTCTCTCTTTTGGTTACTTGATATTTTTCTGAGTTAGCCGGCTGCAAGCCAAGGTTAATTATTGTGCTCTCCTATTCTTCACTTTTGTGTTTGCTATCTTCTTTACTAGTATGTTCTGATTTCAATTCAAGTCCCAAAACCAATATGTTTCTTTTATTGCTTCAGTTTATCCTGTTTCTAGTTTGTTTCTATCTGTGGTTTTGCTGTGCAACCTGTAGTTGACATGTTTACATTTTTGTCCATCTAGAATGTTATGTTATGTACTACTCCCCTTAGGATCAGCATGAATATGTTACCCTTTGTAGTGTGTCTCAATGTGAGTCTATTTTATTCTGTGTTTATCTGGTTCCTAGTATGAACCTCTCTTTGGCAAAATAATTTGTACCCTAAGTTGCTTTATTTTGTGTTGATTCTGGAGTTCATGTTGTACCCTATCCATGAATCCCTACAAGAATTGCTATGCTCCTGTGTACTATGTGCTCTATGTGTCCCCAATCCCCATCATCCCTGTGTGAAGGACTTTGAGTGTTGCTGAACCTGTTTTGGCTCTATGATTGATCTGTTGTTTGTTTAATTGCACAACTGTTTTCAAAAAGCTGTTTTACTAAACAACTCTCTTATTTACAAAAAAACTATTTCAACTAAATCTCTTTCAATACTGTTTTCCTATCAAACCTTTTCAAAACTATGTCAAGCACTCTCACTCTACTCTTAGGTCTTCAAGTTCTGCCCCTCCAGTGTGTGACTGCTTTGGGATCCCTGTGAGATCCCTATGAACTCTGATGCACTAGGGCTGGCTCTTCCACACTACACTTACTCAGTTCTGGTGTGAGCACTGCCCGGGATCCTTGAGGTCCTTAGGGAACTCTGACACACCCAGACATGAAAAGGTTATGAAACACTTTGGCACTTGAGGCTATGGACAGTTTGGTATACCTGGGCCTGTTTCAGGCTCCCTATAGTGTAACTTCTTCTTTTTCTTTATTTATTTATGTAATTCATTCAAATACTAGTTTGTAATAATTATTGTAAACGAATATTGGGGTTAGCGTGAAAATGGGAGGGTAGCTATATATGTTAGCAATATCAATGGGTAGAAATCATGCCTTAGGTTTTACATTTCCTTTGTCTGCATTAGAATTCCTGTTTAGGACCAATATACTCAAATCCTGTCATGCATTAGATATCATGTTCTTAGGTTTCTGTTTCAGCATCTCAATTGACAATAATTCATGTTTATCACTTAGAAATTCGGCTACTAGGATTAATAAACAGAATTAACATAAAAGTTGTTATTCATGTGCATTCAAAATCGTGTAATTTTTGCATTTAGAAATTATGCCTCTAGGACTCATGTCTTAACCATTTTGCATCTCTATGTGCATACTAGATACCATGCTTTAGGATTTTATTTGTATTTGCTAAACGCCTAGTTAAACTACTGATTCATGAAAAAGACATAAGACAGTCTCACATTTGATTATCATGTTTTAAATAAACTGGTAATAATCCATGTATATTTGATAACACTTAGAACAACATGCTTTAAGTATAACAACTTCTAAACGGTTTTTAATAATTCTGGTGATTATTGTGCATTATCCTACGCCTAGGTACACCTTAGGTAATCCTCTATAAAATTGGAAAACTGTCTCTTTTGTGTTTACTGCTTAATGGCTAACATGCTTAAAATCAGGAGGCAAACTGATTAGGGCCCCTGCTTCTGAGTTTATAAAATAAAGTTGCATACCTTCTGTGATTTGATATTCACTTAGACATCATGCCTTAGGATCCTGTCTAATTAAAATGCCCTTGTTTGTGTTTGAGTCGTGCGGTTTATGTACATTATTTGTGGAGGTAAATCTGAGCCTCTTAATTTCTTATTTCCTGCCTTTACTTGTTAAGTCCTATTTGTTCTTGCCTTTCGCCTAGAATTTTCTCCTTCAAAAGACCTTAGGGGTTATGTCTAGAACTGCCTATATTAGAGGTCCTAATTTCCTCCAGGACCATTAGGAAGGGACGGGTAACAGCACGCATAGGGATCACTAAATAACACTCGCTTAAATAACTGCTAAGGGGTGGGAAAGGGTAGATATGGATATGATGACCGGTGCGCTAATGCCACGTGTAACCCCTTTCTGAGGAGTGATTACCAGGCATTGTACTGATTTGATCCTATAGGATAAACAACCTAGGACTCCCATATCCCTTACACATGTGTTCTTAGACTGTAAATATTTCAAAACCCTATATATGTGCTTATACTTTAAATCTTTTAAAACTTTACTTCACATATGTGCTTAGACTTTAAATCTTTTAAAACTTTACTTCACATGTGTGCTTAGACTACGAATCTTTTCAAAACCCTTTATTTGTTTGTGCTTTAATTGCTTATTTTCTACTTGTTTAAATTCACAAAGCTTGTTTGGCCGGGAACCACATATGTGGACTTTGAGGGGTGCCTAACACCTTCTCCTTGAAGTAATTTCAAGTCGTTACCCAATCTCTGGTTAATCAATTAGTGTTATAATGACCCTTAGTAGGTTCCCTAACGCACCTTAATTCATTAGGTGGAAACTCTTCAATTCCTTATATACCCCTTTCCCAAAAGGAAACGAGTTGTCCCAATAAGCCAAAAACCTTGACTGATCCGAAAGGAGAGGAAAAAAGGGGCACGACAAGTACTTGCAATATTTAAACACATATTGCAGAAATGTAAATTCATGTCCTAATTTAGGAGCCTCATTGTGCCCGAGGTAGTCCTAACAACAAGTTGATTTGGAGAACTTAGATGCCAATAAATGCCTCATTTCATTAATATAAAATAGACAAATCCCAAAACGACGCTAAGATAATAAAGATAAATATAAGTCAATATTGGCACTTGGCCTTATTACATTTAGGAAAGCGAATAAATCTAGCCTACTTGGCCCCAGAAGGACCTTCCCCAGACTCGTTCTTCTTAACTCCATCAAACAGGTTCCCCAGCTCACGCAGTCCCACCAGCAGGTAGGCTCTAGCCAAGTGTCCTCCCTCGCTTCCTTCAGCATTCCTGAAGGGTATATAGGACTTTCCCAAACATTCTAGTTCAACATTTTTCTTCAACCCCATCATCTTTAGGAACCCTTTACCAGCGCGGTTCTCAGGTACCAATAGCCCAGGGCTATCCCAAGTCAGTCCAGCAAGTCCCCCAATTTCTTCCAAGAGTGGTGTCATTTCTATATTCCCGAAGCGGAACACATCCCTCCCACTGTCCCATAACAGAATTGCAGCCTCGATCAACATATTGTTCGGCTGAATGTCTAGTAGATATGGTAAATTGCCCAAGTGTTTCCTCACGTGTTTCTTGTCACTCGAGAAAAGGTCTTCCCACCAGTCTAGTAGCATTGGTGGAATGTTGCTGACCATACCGAATATGGGGACCTCGTGCCTCATTTTCTGCAAAACAAAAAGGTTAGGCCCTTTTCCCCTACCAGATTCGACTATTTATACATTTATGATTAGCATATTGGCATTTAGTTCTCCAAATTAATGCACAAAACGTGGTTGTGTCCGTTGGGATTGTGGAAACCCCGGTGGACTTTGGATAAGGCTTGTCTTAAAGGGTTATTATGTGGACAACATCTTAACCCTGCTAGGTTTGACCATGATGCATGCACAATTATAATAAGAGTAAAGTTACTATAGGGGTATAGACTGGTACCCTCAAGCGAACAACTTGAGGGGGAAAGGCACGGAACTGTCGACTGCACTGCTGATCGACTAGTTTTACCGCAAATAAGCCTTTCCAAATTTAAGGGTAATATATTGGAAGAGCGCAACCACTCATCAAGTGTTGCTATAGGATTTGTTGAGACACGAGTGGAGTATGATGTTGAGCATGATTTATACAGCAATAAATAATATGTTATCACGTATTTGCACGTTAGAAAAGCGATAAATACAACATTTATACTTGAAAGACAGTTAAGAAGGAAAACAAAGAAACAAGTTAGTTTCATATTTAGTAAATAAATACTTGAAAATAAACAGTTAAGTTCACAAAAAAGGGAAAGGGAAAGGGTGCATGCATTAACAAAGTAAAGCATGTTTAGACTGATTCACAAAGCAATTTGTTATGGTAAAAGCCTAAAATCCCCAGTAAAGTCGCCATGCTATCGCGCCCCTTTTTTCCTCGCGGAGTCTGGGTTTCGACATTATTGGGACAACTCGTTTCCTTTTGGGAATGGGGTGCAAGAAGTTGAAGAGTCTCCACCTAACGGCTTAAGGTGCGTTAGGGCACCTATTGCAAGTAACTCATGAAACCAGTGTGCATTACCAGAGATTGGGTAAGGGCTTGAAATTACCTCGAGGGGAAGGTGTTAGGAACCCTTCGAGGTCCACAACAGTCGGTCACGGCCAAATTTAATTTGTGAATTGGTCCATTAACAGATAAGCAGTCTAAGCGCACATATGCGGAAAAGAATAAAAGACTTTTAACAGATAAGAAGTCTAAGCACACATATGTAAATAAAATAAGGGAAGTCCTAGGTTTGTTAGCCTATAGGATCACATTTATACAGTGCCCGGTAATCCTCCTCAATTATAGGGGCTACACGTGGCATTAGCGCATAGGTCATCATATCCTTTTACTACCCATTACCATCCCCTTGGCAGTTATATAAGCGATTTTAATTAACGACCCCTAATCGTGGTTTTACTCGTCCCTTCCTTACGGACCTGGAGGTGTTTAGGACCTCTAGTTTCAGGCAGCTCTAGACCTTCTTAAAGTGTCTAAAATATAAAATCTAAGCGACAACAAAGAACATATAAGACTTGTCAAATAGGGGAGCAGTTAATGGGGCTCATGTTTACCTCCACACATAAACAAATAAGTAGTACGTCTCAAACAACAGATTTTAAAAGTTACAGAAAAGGTCCTAGAACAGGACATCTGGTAAGCATCACAAACATAGAATATGCAGCATTGTTTTTAAGCGAAGTGACAGAATCTTAATCAGTTTGCCTATTGATTTTAAAACCTGTTAAACCTGAGCAGTTTCACAATAAACAGAGCACGACTTCACAGTTTTTATAAGACCATTAATTACCTAAGGCTTGCCTAGGCGTGGATCTATAATGCCCCATAAACATGTTGTCTAAAATGAGATTGGAATTCTGGGAATTAATTGAAACAACTTGAGTTTTATTAAATCCTATAGGCATTCTGATCTAGGTGATGAATGTTACAACAGTCGATTTAAGGTCTATTTATATTAGAACATGATGTCTATGTGTTGGGGCTATTTTTAAACCTCTTTATAGATAGCTATTAATTTAAGTGACATGATTCAAAGCAAATGCACATACAGTCCTAAAACAAGATTTCTAATGCACATGGAGAAGTGGTCATTTTGTTAAGAAGGATTATAGCAATAACTTAATGATAGGATTTCTAAGTGATAATGACTTATGCAGAATCAGAATTTTCGTAATAACGAGATGATAAGCCTATAACATGTTTTCTAATATGAAAAAAAATAGTAAACGTTAGTGTCCTAAGGCAGGATTTCTAACGCACATAATATAACAGACTTATGGCATGATTTCTAACACAAATAGACATAGCAACCTAAGTCATGATTTCTAATGCAAGTGAATACAGTATAACCTAAGCATGGTTTCTCCCCGATTACCCATAATAATCATATAGAAACCTTCCCTTTTTACTAATTACCCCAATATCTGTTTACAAAGGATATTATTACGGACCAAAGTCGAATGAATTACATATATAAATGTGAACTATACTATAGGGATCCTGAATTAGGCCCAAACTAAACCTGGGAATGACAGCCCTTCAAAAAGAGTCTCAGACGCCAAGAATCTCATAACCAATAATGTGTCCTGGTGTGTCAGAGTTCCCTAAGGACCTAAGGGATCCCGGGCAGTGCTCACACCAAGACCTTTTCTCAAATAGAGGATTGGTTATGTGCAGTGTGGAAGGGCAAGCCCCAGTGTACCAGAGTTCGGAGGAATCTCATGAATTCCTAGGTTGTGCACACACTAGAGGGGCATGACCTAATAGTCTAAGAGTAAAGTGAGAGTGCTTGACATAGTTTTGAGGATCTTAGTGAAACAGTGTAGAGATAACTTTAGGAGTGAAAAGTTTTCAGAAATGGAAAACATTTTTAAGAAGATACTAGGAGTGACACCAATTTTGAGACGAATACTAAGAGTGAAAAAAAATAGTTTTGAAATTAGTTATGAGGATAGCAAATTCAGCAAACAACCAATTAATCAATAGAATATCCAAATTCGCAAACACTTAACAAACAACCTTACAAACAGGGGTCAGGGGGTTGGGAACATATAGAGTTCACATGAGGGACACATGAATAGGGCACAAAAGGGAAGCATATAGGCCAACAAATGCACATACCAATTTGGAATCTACTTATTCATAGACGTAACAGGTTAATCATGATAATAGGCAGTTAAGACATAAAGCAAGAAGGTATTAAAATCATGTTGAAGACAAGGGTGCATTAGACAGGATTAGGATCAATTAGGAGACTAAGTGACTAAGATGATCACACCAATTGAAGAGATTAAACAGAAACTTATAGACATGTTGGGCCAGTATCAAACATTCAAATAAGACCTAGACATGCTGATTACACATTTGAACACGAGAGGACAGAACTTAGACATGCTGAATAAAGTAGTAAACAGGAAGATAAACTGAATATATAGCTAATTAAACTAATGCAGGAATGGAACTCATAGAGTTTGAGATTCATAATTGAACTAGAGACATACCAGTTAAGAAGAAAGCGCAGAATGTAAAGCCAATAGTTCCACTGTCTAGCCTTGGCTTTCAGCCGGCTAGACCAATAATTAGCAAAAGTAGCAGACAAAGAAGAGAGAATATGAGTGTGTGTGCGTATTCTGAACTTGTGCTCATGTGTTGAGAGGTAAAATAAGAGTGTTTATATAGTAGTTTAAGAGTAGAGCAAATAAGGTAAAAGAATCAGCCTCAGTCAATAAGGAAGTCCCAGAATCCAATCACATAAGGATTCAGAATAAAACTCCCTTAATTAGAGGTAATTGGCCAAACGGTAATAACAGGGGTCTAATTAAGGAAAGAATAACAATCATACCATGTAAAGAAATCAGTAAGAATCCACAATTATACATGCAATCAAATAAGGTAGGGATGACCAATTAAGGTCGTAAACAAGGAAACAAACAAGATTTATGCACACGAATCTCTAGCAGAGTAAATCAACCAGCCAAACTTTCAAAATAATACTGATTTCTGGAAGAAAACATCAACTCCCATAAATAGAGAATAAACCAAGTAAAGACTTCACAAAAATATAGAAATTAGCCAGAAAACAGATGCGAACCCTAATAGAGATTAATTAGGGCAAAAATCATTAAATAATGAATTTGACAAAGAAAAATGTTTAAGTCCAACAAATAGGGCAAGGTAATACAGAAAGTACCCACAATCGAAGCAAAGATTGGAAAAAATTAGAATATCGCACAAAATCAACTAGGTCTAAGTTTTTTTTGCGCAAATCAGTCACAAAGACGAAAATAATTAATCAATCACTTTAGGAGTCGAAAAAACCTTTGAAAAACAAGTGGGATAAACCCTAGTTTTAGGGAAAAGTCGTAATAATCAATTTAAACCAGAAATTTTCAAAGAAAACATGTAGGAGTTTCTCGATTCATCTCAGATCTGTATCTCAAATCTATACAGATCTGAGAAGGATCGAAGGTAACAGATTAGGATTTTTCAGAAAAGTAGTAGAGATGAGAGCATATGTTTAGAAACCAAAGATTCGTAACAAAATAAAGAGAAATCTCTTACTCATAGTCGAGAAAACGGCCTGAGACAGGCTAATAAGCAAGGGTTTCAACCAGAACTGGTCGGATTCCTTCAAACCGTCTCAAAGATCTAAGAAGTCAAGGAGTCATGGTGTGTAGAAGGTCAGGACTGGCCGGAGGAGCCATAGGAGTGTCACAAGGTGAAGGTTTACGTCGGTGATTACGTTTTAGAACTAGGGTTCAGTCGAGAGAGTTGAGAGAAGAGGGAAGGGGTGACGGGGAGTGAGAGGAGAGAAAAGAGAGGGTTTGGAGGGGGGGGGGGTCGTTTAGGTTTAATTAAGGAATGAGGGATATCGACCGTTGATCTGAATGATCTTCGGTCAGGATTAAGATGGGGTATTGGGTCGGGGCGTACAAACTTGGGCCTAAGGGGGATTTGGGCTGATATTAAAAGGTTTGGGCTGGTTAGAGAGGGGTTAGGTTTGGAAATATAAGGGCTATTTATTAAATACCCCAAATAATTTATAAAATAATCTTCATGCATAAAAATATTTTAAAATAATTACTCAACATTTTAAAAATTCAGTGGTCCATTTTCTGATAATATAATGCAATAATGTATGCATGAGTTATAATTTCAAAGTTATTACAATTATAACCCCTAAAGTGTTAATCTGGCCATTTGTGAAATAATTTGAACTTAATATGACTATAATAGCAAAATTAAATCAAGAAATATTTTAAAATCATTTGTGATGCAATTTTGTAATTATTTATATATAAAATACTAGGGCAAATTAATTTAAACTAGAAGGGATAGCCCGGGCCAATATGAAGAAAATTATATATTATTTCGTCATATATTGTATTAGATTAAACACTTGAAAAAAGTATGATTAAATCAAGGTGTCAAAATTAGGTTACTGGATCATCGCTGTCATTCTTGGTGTGGAAAACAATAGACCAATGCTGAAGTCATTCAGTTTCACATGATACATTATACAAGTCATGGACACCACCACTACATAACTAATTATCATGCACCCATCACTCAATCTCAATCTAAACATACATTCTCCATAACAATTACTGAATATTTGTATAGAACAACACGTTTATAGCATTGATGTCAAGCAGCTCAAAATACTACTTCAATGTGACAGGCGATACAACAACAACAGCACATTCACAACCTTCTAAAGGATGTTGTACTACCTTATCATTCACTGCTAGAACTTGAGGATGTTTCCATTCATTTACAAAAAATATGGATTCAAAATATTCATTTTCTGTGCAACAAACCAGACAATCCATTTCGGTTACTCCATTCACAGCTATGGCCTTGGTCCAAGCTCATTGAGAATGGCATATGGAAGATCCCCATATCAACTCCAAGGAACTCAAATAATTCCAGCATGTTTGGATAAGTTACCTGTCAAATACAACATTTTAACATATCTGAAGTTTCGAACAATAGAGCTTGAAACTTTGTTTGGAAAATTACAGCTAGTATCAACATGAGTTATTGGCAAAGAATTTTATCTAATTCAATCAGTTTTCGCCATTTTCATTAATTTACCGCAGTAGTCTTTGTTGTCCCGCTGGAAACAAGAAACATATATTAGAAACGTTTTAAGTCAAGTCATCGTGTCTCAAATATAAGTACCCTCTTTGAGGCTTGCGGATATTTCATGCTCCAGAAATTAGCTATGTGCAAATGATCAATAATAATGGAAGAGCTAAGGAGCAACCAAAAAAGAGAGAACAATTTGGATATAAAGGGGAAAAATTAAACTCAATGACTGCAAAGTAAATCATAAAAGAAAGTGAACAAATTAATGAAAGCATACTGAACATTCCATTTATACACTTAAATAAACACATATAATGTAATCAATGTGCCACTGGAATGTAAACTCCAAATGAGTAAGGGAAGAAGTTACCAATCCTCAACGGTGTGCCAAAGCAGGGTGGAATGAAGCTCCTTCTTTGAAGGATCAAGTCTCCTTCTTTGAAAGATCAAGTACCAACACTGTATGAATACAAGGTTGCATGTAGGAATATATGATAATTGGGTAAATAAAGTAATATCATTTATAAATTACCAATTTTCCATTCAAAGATGCAATTCTCCTTCTTTGAAGGATCAACTCTTCAACAGTCACGACATTGAAAGAACTCTGCCAAAGAAAAAGTATATGATTAGTCACGAAGATGAACATCTCTTTAATAGTTTTTCCCATTGTCTAACAGAAAGGAAGATGTTACCCTTTGTCGAAGATCAAACGACCGCGAAGCTAACTTTATTTGTTTCATTTCAGTCAATCGTTTTCAGGAATTGATGCAGGTTCATGGCACAGAGTGAATTCTAAAGAAAATTCAGCAAGAAAAGAATTAACTGTTGGTTCCTATTGTTAAAAAGACAGGGAGAGTAAAGCATAAGAAATGCAGTTGATAAAGCAGAAGATACTATTCAGTTAAACAAATTGAATAAAGTGCAAGTCTCACAATCAGTTCTACAGTATTTTTCAAGAGACACTAAAATAACCATGCTAACAAAAGGTTATATGTAAGAATTGTGCATAATACCTCCAAATATTTTTAGCAAAATAAACCTGTGTAGCAGATGTCATTCACTGAGTCGGTGGCATATGTATAGCAGCAGACACATCTTGATACCAGTTGCTGACCAAAATTGGAAACTCTATGATCGGTAAGAAGATTGATTGTTACTTAAAGTTCCAACAAAGGCACAAAGTTAAAGAAGGGCATTTTGAATAATTTCATCATACACTATGTTATATGTAGATTGATCGTCATTGCTATCTGCGGTAGGTGGTCGGATTAATATTTTTATACAGTTTGAACTCTTCGCCCTCGATAAAGCAACATATAACTGACCATGAGAAAATACTGATTCACGCAAATAAATTCCAACATAATCTAATGTTTGTCCTTATGCTTTATTTATCGTCATAGCGAAATACAGACGTACAGGAAATTGTGTTCTTTTAAATGGGATAGGTAACTTTTCATCATCTGAAGATAGTAATGATATTCTAGGAATAAATGCATGTGTATTCTTAAAATCACCACTTGCAATTCGAGCGCTTATAACACGACTCTTAAAATCGCAACATATTAATCGTGTACCATTACATAAACCTTCACAAGGATTTAAATTTCGCAATAACATGATGGGGCCATTTTCTTTCAATATTAGTTTGTAAGGAGGCAAACCAGCAGGATTCAATGAATGTAAGAAATCCTCAAACTGACTTTGATCATTTGGTTCAACAGTTTCATCAGTTGCAACAAATGTCTTAGCATCTTTAGGAGATTGAGTTATAAGTCTATCATTTATTTCATCAACAAAGTCATTCTTTGTTGTCAAAATAACACGGGAATTTAAAAAAGAATCTTGAAAAGATGTATGTAAATCGGGATATATTATTTTGAATAACATGTCCAACGATTGTCTTTCAGTAATATAAGGAACAATCAAAGATCTTGGGATTTCTATTTTGTTATCCATATTTGTCTTTTCTATTCTATTTCCTATTCGCATCAAATATTCACAGAAAGAAGGATCAATTCTTGCGCGCATATTTTCTGAGCTCATTCCATATTTCGAAGTTCAATATACTTTCCCGAATGGAGTCTTCCTTTTTTCCACTTCGAACCACAGGAAGAGTTTGTCTAAAATCACCTCCAAATACAATTACTTTTCCGCCAAAGAGAATCTAAAGCTTCAATCATGTTCTTTTTTGCCATCGACACTTCATCCCAAACAATCAATTTTGCATCACGAATCAAAGAAGCGTTGCTTGCTGATATTACAAGTGAATTTTTCATCGATACTAATCAGAATTTTAAGACGTGAATGAGCTGTTCATCCTCCTGAAAGGATCGAAGCTGCAACTCCAGAAGTTGCTATTGCTAATGCTACAATCCTTTTAGATCTTACAGTTGCTAATAAGGCACAATATAAGAATGTTTCACCACTTCCTCCAGGACCATCAATAAAAAATGCTCCAAGTTTGTTAGAAAATACTCTCTGGAGGATGATGTCATATGCCTTCTTTTGTTCAGTGTTTAATTTTTTATGTAACAGGTAAATCTTCATCGCTCACAACAATATTTCTTTCAAAATACACTTCCTTTGCTTCAGTTGCTATTTTTGAAGATTTGATAGTTTCTGGAACAAGGTTAAATTCGTTAATATCATGCCCCATAGAATGTAGTATATCATTAATGTGATCCAAGGCTGCAAGGTGGATATCTTTTGCCGCTATATTGGCTAAGTTGTTAAAGTCTTCAGGCCAAAAGAAAAAAAGGGATGTACGGCTGAGGGGAGGAGAGAAAGAACGCATGCATGGAGATTCTGTCTGTCGGAGGTTCGAGAATCTATGAAAGGACATCTAAGGCTAAGGTTACGAAGTAAAGGAAGTCCATTACTGAGAGAAGTGGTGATCTCGTCTTGCTTGCTGGGAGAGAGGAAGCTTCCGGACCATCTTTTCCAGCCAGATAGCGAGCGATCACTCAGCAATGAACACTAACTGAAAGCGGCCGGGAATGAGTACCTATCCCTTACGGGAATCGAACCCGTGTCTTCGACATGAAAAGACGATGTCCTAACCACTGGACGAAAGGGACCAAAAAGCCATTCTTCATATACCTCAGCTCCGAGAATAGAAGTGGTTCGTTTTGTTTCTATACACAATTCAAGATTTCATTTTTCTTCATGTTGGCGATTTCTGATGTGAATTCGGCGGGTCGTCCCCCCTTCCTACGGGTTCCGCCACCAACCCAGTGACACACCAACCACGCCCCTTCTCTTTCTCCGATCATAAATCCCGGGATTGCTAGGGCTACAATATACTAATATTGTTGCAAATAAACGTCTTAAAGTATAAGGCATTTGATAGCAGGCAGCCTTAGACATACATTCAACTAAGTTGTTGTGACAATGCAACAATCCTCTTTTTTCTGCAGATTCTCTAAATGTGTCACAACCTATCCCATATACTTTCAAAAGATCTTTATATGATTTTGGTCCTCTTACATTCATTAGTAATAATCTAAGGTAATATCTTTCTCCTTCTATTGGATGACACGTTACAACACACTCGATAACCTTACCTCATTGACGTCAAGTCCACATTTTGTAAGTAGATGACCATACAAAATATTGTGGAAACTCTTTATACAACTTAAGCTTTTTAGCATCTTTGTTTGTTTCGTTCATCATAAAGAATTCTGTCAACATTGTTTTCTTAATCATAGGGGTTTTCACGATACTATTTATTGTACCAATTTTTCTAAAAGAGACAAATTGTAGCCCATCAATATGTAACTGGAGATGATAAACACTTTGAGTCATTTCACTGATCGGAAAGGCAAATAACTGCCACATAGCTTCTGGAGGTGATACTCATCTAGCAGATTGATACTCTTTTATCTCATATATTTCTATATTTGTGTTATTTTCATGTAAGCCAAATGATAACTTATCATGTCCTTTACAAATATATTTGTATATATATTTGACAACTTTAATATCAGAGCAAACCTCTACGTTTATATGACAATTATATTTGAGAGATAAGGATTGTAAGGAACAACCCATGAGTTATCAAGAAATTGTTTCCTAACTTTCACGTATTTACCGGTGTTTCGTATTCTATAAATTGAGTCCTTACCTTTCGTTGTGTCAGTGGAGAAGATCTTTGGATACATAAATTTGCACTCCTTCTTCTTCATACATGAATTCGTAGGATTCAAATGACCACAAGGCCCATGCATCATGTGCTTAATAACAAACTTATGTAAGTAAGAGTTTTTATCAGGATCAGGCAGCTTAGCAGAAACAAATATATCGTAAGCCTCGGGTGTTAATAATTTGTAGTCATCTGCAAGTATAACAAGAAATGAGCGTGTGGAAGACCACGTTTCTGAAACTCTATAGAAGTTTCTGCAAGTATAACAGCTCTATAGAAGTTACATTTGAGTTTTGGTGGCACCTTCTTGTCACACAGGACTCCAGACGCTAACCTCCAGTTCATCCACCCCACCCCAAGACGGTGCGTAATATCCCCGTCGATCTCCCCATCTCCCTGGATAATTGACCCCAAGTACTTAAAACTTTCTCTCTTGAGGATGACCCGTGAGTCAAGCCTGACTTTAACATCCGTTTCCCCTATCACGTCGCTGAACTTACATTCCACATATTCCGTCTTAGTCCTACTGAACTTGAAACCTTTAGACTCCAGGGCCTGCCTTCATACCTCTAGTCTTCTATTAACGCTGCCTCGCGTCTCATCAGTCAGAACTATATCATCAGCGAACAACATACACTAGAAGAATGCTCCGAAAATTCTTTGTGGCCAAAAGGATGAGGTCATAAAGGATCTTCGAGTGGATCTGGCCAAGGCTCATGAAGAGGAGGCCGAGTTGGACAAGCAGGTAACCGCCCTTTTGATTCGGTATGGAATCGACTCCACTGTGGAAGCTAACACTTCAATATCTCACCTGCAGCAGAAGGTGGAGAAGATTAGTCTACTTCGGCCAGAGGTCAATCAGGTTAAGACCGACTGTGGTCGGTGGAAAGCTAGGATGGACCGCCTTGTTGTTGAAAAGGAGGCGGCTTTGGCCAAACTATCTTCGGCGGAGGCCCAACTCCAAGAACATAGAGAAAAAGGTTTGGCTCAGGCGAAGAGGGTCGAAGAAATTGAAGTTGGGCTTAGATTGAAAAGACCAAGGCCAAGGCGGAAAAATCCAGAGCCATGTACCGGGCCGATGTCGTAGTTGTCAAAACTCAATTGAGGGAGGCTTCCAATCGGGAGCAGTGGCTCAGTGAATTGGCAAAATTCCAATCTCGGAGGGAAACCCTCGAGAAAATTCATGCTCGAGGTTTTGACCTCTCTAAGGAGTTTTCTTGGGCAAAAGAACTCGAGACCGAAGCTAGACAGCTCGTCCCTTTTGATGATGATGATGATGATGATGATGATGGGTCCGGAAGTAGAGGAGACGTAGGTCAGCTTGCTGAAGAAGATGCCCCCGGAGAAGCTGCTCGGGGGGAGGTAGGTCTTGAGGGGACTAGCCCTGATCATAAATAGATAGTAACTTATTTTTCCTTTTTCTTTTGTAAGGCTCTGATTGGCCCTTTGTATATATATATTTTGATATAATGAAAAATTTCCCTTTGATGCCTTCATAAGTTTTTCTTTCATTCCTTTGTATGCTTATTTGCCTTTGAAAGTTCTCGTTGCTTCAGTTCAACTCGTGATCGAAATAAACCCTTGGCTTTTTTTTTACAAGGGCAAGTCCCCGAGTTTGAAACTTATTCGAGAACTTGTCTTGGGGGTGGCTCGATCAGACTGGCTGACGAATTATCTTTAATAGCCAAGTCTGAATGAATCTTCAGTTTTTAGGATAAAGTGAACCCTTAGGTTCTCAACATATGGTTCTTAGGTATCTAAAGCTCACCATTATACCTTTTATATGAATCTTCGAGCTGTAGTTAGCATTTGTATGAGATTGTAATAACTGAACCCTTGGGTTCGAATCGAGTGAGAGCGAGGTCTCGAACTCTAATTGTATCGGCCCTTAGGCTTATCTGATCGGCCCTTAGGCTCTTTTGTATTGGCCCTTAGGCTCCTTAAATTGGCCCTTAGTCTCTTTAAGTTGGGCCAATTCGGCCTCTAAAAACGACTATCATTTTTTCCTTTTCGGCTAAAATACTTAGTGAGAATTTCTTTATGCCTTAGCATGTGTTTTTTGTACCCATTGGGTTTTTCGAGGGTTCAATGATTGGAACCCAATTTTTTCTTAACTCATTTGTGTTAAGATAATTTGATACCTCTTGAGGCTTTTTCGAAGGCTGATATTATCGAAGCCTTTAAATTATGTGAGGACTGATTTTATCAAAGCCCTTTTTGTTTTCTTTGCCGAGAGTAGCCTTATTTAACCGGATTTTCAAAGTATTTGAAGGCCTTTAGCTTATGTCGGAATTCGGACATCTCTGAGCCGCATTATTTTGGCCGTAGCCCTTTTATATGACCGTAGTCTTTAATATGGCCGTAGCATTCGGGTATGTCTCTTGGACTTGTTTCCGGATAACATTTCGAACTTGTTAGAAATGTTAGTCCCCCGAGTGTGATGGCCTTGGCCTATATATCGGGGGTTCCTCTTTGAGGTCTTATGATTTTTAACTTAAATAGCTCGAGTGTGTAGTCCCTAGGTGTTCGAGGTATGCTTGTACTTGGACCTTGAGCCATTTTTCACAAGTGTTAGTTTTACACAATAGATCATAAGTACATGACTCGTATAATAGAAATTCTACTTCAAACACGAGATGTTTGAGAAAAAAGAGAGTGCTTCTTTGTATTATTCTTACATGCGTACACGTTTTGTTTTCAGGACTCGACTAATCTATATGGACACGGTTCATTCGACCATTTGGCCCATTACAAAACTCTTTCTATCGAGACCCTTTTACATAACATCCGAGGGTGATGCCCCCAGTATTCGAGGTTGATTTCAAAGAAGCCTTGGATACTGTTGAATTATCCTCAGGTAGCACATAGTTTTTGCCTCATTAAAAACCTTGCCGGAAAAATCCATTTGGGATAAAAATCGGTCTAAGGGAAAATGAGTGCAACGCGTACTTTAAAACCTGAGGTCTCGATTTCTTGGACCGGATACCTCAAATAAGTTAGTTTCGAATATTTAAGTAAATGAAAAAGGAGAAAACCATACCTCAACAATAGTATCACCTACGGAGTGATATGTTCCAGTTATTCGACAATGGCTCGCCTTCCATTGTTCCAAGATTGTAAGATCCTTTCCCGACTATGTCGAGGATTTGATAGGATCCTTCCCAGTTAGGACCGAGTTTCGCTTCATTAGGCTCTCGAGTATTGATGGTGATTTTCCTTAAGACCAAGTCCTCGACTTTGAAGTTTCGAAGATTGGTTCTTCTGTTGTAATACCTCTCCATTCGTTGCTTTTGTGTGGCCATTCGAACAAGTGCCACTTCTCGTATTTCATCAAACAATTCGAGTCTGGTATTCATTTCCTCGTGGTTTGATTCTTCTGTTGCATGTCGAAACCTGGCACTGGGCTCTCCGACTTCGGCGGGTATTAAGTCTTCGGAGCCATATACTAAAGCAACTGGAGTTGCTCCGGTACTGGACTTCGATGTCGTCCCAAATGCCTATAGGACTTCGGGCAACTTTTCTCTCCACTTCCCTTTGGCTTCATTTAGACTTTTCTTCAAGTTTTGGATGATAGTTTAATTCGTTGATTTGGCCTGTCTGTTTCCACTAGGGTGATATGGCGTCGATAATATCCTCTTTATTTTGTGATCTCCGAGGAATTTCGTTACTTTACTTCCGATGAATTGTTTTCCATTATCACACACTATTTCCGCAGGTATCCCGAATCGACATGCAATGTGATCCCATATGAAGTCGATCACTTCTTTTTCTCTAACTTTTTCGAAGGCTTGTGCTTCAACCCATTTAGAGAAATAGTCAGTCATAAATAATATAAACTTAGCTTTACCTGGGGGCCAATGGCAGAGGACCTACAATGTCCATTCCCCATTTCATGAATGGCCATGGGGATAGGTCCGGATGAAGCTGTTCACCGGGCTAGTGAATCATTGGCACAAACCTTTGACATTTGTCGCATCTTCAAACGAACTCCTTGGAGTCTTTTTCCATGTTATCTCAATAGTATCCTACTTTGATGACTTTTTGAACTAGTGATTCAGAGCCAGAATGGTTCCTGCAGGTGCATTCGTGGATTTCTCGCAAAACATCGTTAGTATTTCCCGACCCCAAGCATACTGCCAATGGACCATCGAACGTCCTCTTGTATAACATTCTGTCTTCGTCTAATGTGAACCAAGCGGTTTTGGTTCGTAAGGTCCTTGATTCTTTGGGATCTGATGGTAGCTTCCTGTTTTTCAAGTATTCGATATACTTGTTTCTCCAATCCCAGGTTAAGCTAATGGAATTAATTTCAGCGTACCCTTCCTCGATTACACATCTCGAGGGTTGGACTACAGTTACCGAGCTGATTTTATCTTCGTCGATCGATGATCCCAAGTTGGAAAGTACATAGTCTTCAGTATTCTGTTCTCGAGGTACATGCTGCAGAGTCCACTCTTTGAAACGGTGCAAAGTGACCTGCAATTTGTCTAAGTACCTTTGCATCCTATCCTCTTGAACTTCGAAGGTTTCGTTTACCTGGTTAACTACCAGTAGGGATTCGCATTTTGCTTTGATGACTTCCGCACCCAAGCTTTTAGCTAGCTCGAGACCTGCAAGCATAGCCTCATGCTCGGCCCCGTTGTTAGTCAGTTTGGCAGTTTTAATTGATTGTCTAATAATGTTGCCCGTAGGCAGTTTCAAAACAATATCGAGCCCGGACCCTTTCACATTCGAGGCTCCATCCGTGAAGAGGGTCCATACCCCCGATGATGTACCCGATTTGAGAAGAAGTTCCTTTTCCACTTCGAGTACGAGGGTTGGCGAAAAGTCTGCCACGAAGTCTGCTAATATTTGAGACTTGATGGCCATTCGGGGTTGATTTGATATCGTACCCGCCAAGATTGACGGTCCACTTGGCTAATCGAACCGATAACTCTGGCTTGTGCAATATGTTTTGAAGGGGATCGGTGGTGATAACACATATAAGATGACACTGAAAATATGACTTTAGTTTTCTAGATGGGATTATTAATGCAAGCGCTAATTTTTCTAAGTGTGGATACCTAGTCTCAGAATCTCCTAAGGTTCGACTCACGTAATAAACTGGAAACTACGTACCTTGTTCTTCTCGAACTAATACTCCACTTACCGCTATTTCGGACACCGCCAAGTATAGGTATAGCTTATCATCTTCCATTGGGGTGTGGAGCAAAGGTGGGCTCGATAGGTACCTTTTCAACTCCTCCAAAGATTGCTGACATTCTAGGGTCCATGTAAAATCATTTTTCTTTTTGAGTAAGGAAAAAAACCTTTGGCTCCGATCTGATAAGGTCGAAATGAGTCGGTCTAAGGTAGTTATCCGTCTGGTTAGCCTTTGAACGGCTTTCACGCTGTCCACGGTGGTGATGTCCTCGATGAACTTAATCTTATCGGATTGATCTCGATTCCCCAATTTGACACCATGAAGCTGAAGAATTTGCCCGAGCCGACCCCGAAAGCACATATTTCGGGGTTAAGATTCATGTTGTATTTCCTCAAGATTTTGAATGTCTCCTACAAATGAGTCAAATGGCCTTCTGCGCGCAGGGACTTTACTAACATATTGTCAATGTAAACTTCCATTGATTTTCCTATATGTTCTTCGAACATCTTGTTAACTAGGCGTTGATATGTAGCTCCCGCATTTTTTAGCCCAAATGACATTACATTATAGCAGTAAGTTCCGTACTTAGTGATAAAAGAAGTTTTTTCCTGGTCTACCGGGTCCATCTGGATTTGGTTATACCCAGAATAGGCATCGAGAAAAGTAAGTATCTCGTGGCCGGCAGTAGCATCGATCATTCAGTCGATGTTAGGCAAAGGAAAGGAGTCTTTCAAACATGCTTTATTCAGGTCCTTATAATCTACACACATTCTAAGTTTGTTCCCCTTTTTGGGGACTACGACTACATTGGCTAACCACTCGGGATACTTTACTTCCCGAATGGACCCTATTATAAGAAGTTTAGTTAGATCTTCCTTTATGAAGGCATGCTTCACCTCAGACTGAGGCCTTCTCTTCTTCTTTATCGATCTGAACTTGGGATTCAGGCTCAATCGATGAGTTGTTTTCTCGAATAGGATTCCTGTCATGTCTAAATGGGACCATGCAAAGCAATCCATGTTATCAATAAGAAGTTGAATGAGTTTTTTCCTGAGTTCGGGGGTTAACCCCGTTCCCAGGTATACCTTACATTCGGGTAGATACTCGATGAGTATCACCTGTTCCAGCTCTTCGACCATTGATTTGGTTGCATCCGATTCTTCGAGAACGACGAAAGTTTGAGGAGTGAGAAAATCATCTTCATCTTATTCGGTTACCCATTTATCCGATTCGGTCGAGGCTGAGGATGGTGATTGCAATTTGGCCGCTTTCTTATATTTGGTGCTCGACTTTTTAGACGTCGAAGGTGATGGTATCGACGTCACCTTGTCGACTGAAAACATCTCCTTTGCAGTGTGTTGTTCCCCATAAACTGTTTTTACACCATCCACTGTTAGGAACTTCATCATTTGGTGAAGGGTCGACGGTACTGCCCTCATGTTGTGGATCCATGGCCTTTCGAGCAGTGCATTGTACCTCATGTTGCCTTTGGTGACATGAAATTTGTGTCTTGGATGGTCCCGACCACGTTCACTGATAGGATTATTTCCCTTTTTGTTGTTTCACCAGCCATGTTGAAGTCGTTTAGGACTCGAGATGCAGGTACAATCTGGTCTAGCAGGCCGAGATGCTCTACGACCCTCGATCTGATTATGTTCGCCGAACTAGCTGGATCCACGAGAATACGTTTAACTTGAATTTTATTTAAACAACAAGACAAACAACAACAACAACAACAACAACAACAAACCCAGTTTGATCCCAACATGTGGGGTCTAGGGAGGGTAGATGTACGTAGACCTTACCCCTACCTAATGCAGGTAGAGAGGCTGTTTCCAATAGACCCTCGGCTCAGGAAGCGCAAAAAAAAAATAGTATCCAGTAATAGCAGCAGGGACTACAATATCTGAGACGAACAAAACCACATACCGTAATAAAAATCTAAGAATATGAAGGTAAATGCATGCTACTAAGCTGTTGACCCAAGTCACTGCATAGTTTTGAAGATTGACAAATGCCTACCCAGTTGAACCAGGTCCATCAGGGCAAACATCTCGAACGAACCAATTGGCACAAGAACCGTACATGCACAGGAGATAAACATGATCTGTTGAATTATCCATGAACTAAGAGGTTGTCTCCTAATGCGAAAAGGTTGCAAATTGATAAGGGGTTAGAGTTCGAGTTCAGCAAGGACAAAAATAAAGGAAGGAAGTTGAGTTAAACACAAGTTCATCCACCAAGGAAGAGTTGCATTAGAACTAAGCAAGAACATCTCAACTTCTGGCGCTATATAATGTTGGAGTATTCCTACTGAAGAATTGTTCGCACAGAGACAGAATTTAAGCAAGAACTGAAGGCAAAATTACCAGAGAAATTTTGCAAGCAGAATCGTTGTGCGATACAAAAGTTACTGACCAGCTAGAAGAACCAGTTCCATCAGTTTGTCATTTGAGTCTAGTTGGTTGTAGTAGGTGATTTAATATCGTATCTTTCAGCTTTGTTAGAAGCAATTGTAATAGGTACACGTTGTTCAAGTTAGAGTTAACTTGAATCTTGTTGCAATTAGCTAGAGGCTAAGTTGCTACAAAGGGATTAGAGTTCGTCCTTAGGTTTACAAAAGAGTTTATTTTGTAAATGTTGTTTGGCTCAGAGTTGTACTGAAGAGTTTGGGAAAATCCTACTGAGGAGTAGGTCGTGGTTTTTCACCTTTTGAGCCAGGTGTTTTCCACATAAAAACCTCTGTGTTTTTACTTTACAGTATTTATTATTCCGCACAAGTAGAAGTTGGAACACCAAGAAGAACCAGGTTCTTCTATTGAGACAGCACTCGAAAATTGGACACCACACAAATCACCCCCCCTGTTGTGTGGTATTGACGTATAAAACATCAATTGGTATTAGAGAAGGTTATCCTTGATAAGGTTAACACCTTGGAAAAGATCAAAATGAGTGCACCACCTGGAAACTGGGAGGGTCAATCAACTGCAAGGCCACCACTCTTCAATGGCCAGTATTACTCTTGGTGGAAAAACAGGATGAAGGACCACCTGATTGGAGAAGACTATGAACTCTGGTACATAGTCACTGATGGTCCTCTAGCTACCATGATGAAGACTGCTGAAGGTATAGATGTACCAAACACTAGAGCTGATTGCACTGCTGAGGATCTGAAGAAATGGGAAAAGAATACAAAGGCCAACAAATGGCTAGTGTGTGGACTAGGTCCAGACGAGTATAGCAGAATCCAAAGCTGCACCACTGCCAAAGAAATCTGGGATACCTTGCAAGTAGCCCATGAAGGAACACCTCAGGTCAAAAGATCAAGAGGTACTCTTCTATACTCACAGTATGAATATTTCACTATGAAAGAAGGAGAGACAATCCAAGAGATGTACACAAGGTTCACAACTTTGACAAATGAACTTAAGTCTCTTGGTAGAGTCATTCTTGAAGAGGACAGGGTAGAGAAGATCCTGACAAGGGTATTACCAATCTCTTAGGAAAGCAAAATCACTATCCAGGAATCCAAAAATATGGCAATCCTCAGATTGGATGAACTAATTGGAAACCTTACTGCCTATAAGCTTAGAAGGCAGACAATGAAGATGGATGGTCCAAAGAAGGAGAGGAGTTTAGCACTGAGAATCACTGAGGGAGTAGATCTTGAGGAAGATGAGATGTCCATGATTACCAAAGAATTCACAAACTTTCTAATAAGGAAGAAAGGCATCTCTAGAGAAGGAAATTACAACAAAGCAAAAGCTCCAAAAAGGGCAACCAACGAGGGATGCTACAAGTGTGGAAAGACTGACCATCTTATCAAGAACTGTCCTCAGTGGGAAGTGGAATGGAAAAAGGAGATATATGAAAGAAGGAACGGGAAGAAGGAACATGTCCAACCCAAGAAAACCACAACAAAAGCTATGGTTGCTGCTTGGGGGGAAAGTTCAGATGAAGAATCAGAAGATGTTGAGAATGAAGATCAGGCGCTCATGGCAATTGGAGAATCCGATGAGGAATAACATGAAGAACCAGAGGTAAGTATCTCCCATCTTAAAAATAAAATAAAGTTCCCATCTAAGGAAAAACTCTCTGAGTTGCTACGTGACTTCATGGATGATTCCGAAGAAACAACCAAAGAGAAGGAACAACTCTCTACAAAATGTGAAATGCTAAAAGCAAAATGCATGAACCTGGAAATCAGACTTAGTGAATCTGAAAAGAAAAACACTGTCTTGTTGAACCAGGTTCATTCACTTGATACTGACATTCTAGAACTAAAATCTAAAAACTTAAAGCTAAAGCTAGGATCCAGTAAAAAGTTTGTTGATCATTCTCATATCATGTTAGAAGAAAACGTGGGAAAACTAAAAGATAAGATGTATGCCAAGGATGAACAGAGAAGAACTCTTAAAGAAGAACTAGGCAAAGTCAAACATGAATTAGATTGAACTTGTAAATGGAATAAATCCTCTGATGCCCTGATATGGATTCAAGAGAATCATAGTAGAAATCAGAGAGGGATTGGCTTTGGAAGTCAATTGCCCAAGTGGGATCCCAAAAGCAAGTATTTCACTCTCCTTGAGAATAAAATTTGCACCCATTGTGGTAAGACTGGCCACTACAAAATTGAGTGTATTGCAAAAGAGCAGGCCAGTCGAAGAAATGAGAGTTTTGTTAAAAAGAAAAATTGGCTACCAAATTGGGCTAGAAAAAGCTTGATTCATCCATTCTCTCATAGAAAAGGACCCAAACTAGTTTGGGTTCTTAAAATTAACCCCTGATTCTTTTTGTAGGCTCAAGTGAGAGGAGGCAGCCAAATTTAGTATTTGATAGTGGCTGCTCAAAGCATATGACAGGGAACATGGAACAATTCCTTTCACTTGAAAGTCTCAGTCTCAAAGGAGGAAATGTCTCCTTTGGAAACGAAAAGAAAGGTGAAATTATTGGGGTTGGTAAGGTAGGTCCTGAACATGTGTATCTGATAGATGGCTTGAAATATAGCCTGATCAGTGTATCAAACTGTGTGACTGAGGTAACCTGGTTGCCTTTACTTCCACAAAATGTTTTGTGATTAACCTGCTTACTGACAAGATTGTTTTGCAGGAAAAAAGAATGAATAACATCTATGTCATAGACTTGTCCACACTGTCTAAAAATGAACTCGCTTG
>MDKI01039345.1:0-10297 GCA_005239505.1 Nicotiana paniculata | reverse complement strand
CCAGGATTATATTTGCAACGCCCGCTTAGTCTTCTACAAGACATAGTTGAGCGTGATCATTCGGCTGCTACTGAAAGGCTAGTGTATAATGTGGATGACATTAGGAGGGCGATTACTGAATTTGTAATTCTTGATGAGCAACCTTTTAGAGTTGTTGAAGGAGAAGTATTTAAGAAATTAAGGGCTAAAGCGTTGCCTAATTTTGAAGAGAAGGAGAAACTTAAAAATCTTATTAACAACCAACGTGTATGTCTCACTAGTGATACATGGACATCACTACAAAACTTAACTTATATGGTTGTCACTGCACATTGGATAGATGATCAATGGAATCTACAAAAGAAAATTTTGAACTTTTTTCCAACACCGGATCACAAAGGTGAGACTATTGCAAAGGGAATTGAAGCATGTTTATTTGGTTGGGGCATTGAGAACTTGTTTACAATGACCTTGGATAATGCAAGTGCTAATGATGCTGCCATTAAGCATTTGAAGTTGCGTATTGATGATTGGAAAGGGGTAATACTTGGAAATGAGTTTTTGCATGTTAGATGCAATGCTCATATTTTGAACTTGATTGTAAAAGATGGGTTAGATGAACAAATTGAGCCTATTTCTCGTGTAAGAAATGCGGTGAAATATGTTAGGTCTTCTCCTTCAAGGTTTGCTTCTTTCAAGTCATTTGTTGAGAAAGCTAAGATAGGTACTCATGGTCTTGTAAGTCTTGATGTTGAAACAAGATGGAACTCCACATATACAATATTAGATACAACTCTAAAATTTGAAAAAGCCTTTACAAAAATATATGTGGATGACCATAAGTATCAAAAGTATTGTCGAGAAATAAGTGCTTTAAGAGGAAATCCATCTGTGGACAACTGGAAGAATGTGAAAGTTTTTATCAAGTTTCTTAACATTTTCTATCAGACAACTTTAAAATTTTCAGGCAGTTTATATGCTACTTCGAACTCTTTCTTCCATGGATTTTTCAATCTTCAAAATGCTATTATAAAGTATACCAAAAGCGATGATCGTACTTTTAAAGATATGGCAGAAAGAATGAAAAGTAAGCTTGAGAAATATTGGGGTAAATTTGAGGATATGAATATGTTATTGCTTGTTGTTGTTGTGTTGGATCCTAGATACAAGATGAAGTATGTGAACTTCATTCTTACTGATGCATTTGGTTCTTTGTTGGGAAGATTGAAGTCTGAAGATGTGATAAACATTTTAAATCGCTTGTATAACAACTACAATGATTCTTTTTTTTAGGATTCTAATGACAATATTGGAGGCGATACTAGTATGAGTGAAGTTGGTGATTTGTTGCAATCAAAGTGGGAGAAACTTTTGGAAGATGAGGGAAATACTAAAAAAAATCTGATCTTGAGATATATTTGATGGATGATGTGGTGAAGATCAAGGATTTTAATATCTTGGCATGGTGAAAAGTTTCATCTAGTAAATATCCAATTGTTTCAAGGATTGCAGTGGATGTTCTTTCTATTCCTATTTCTACTGTTGCATCGGAGTCAAATTTTAGTACAGGTGATCGAATTCTGGATTCTTATAGGAGTTCTTTATCACCAAAAACAGTGAAAACACTTATTTGTACTCAACAATGGATACGATCACCTTCCAAGGAATATAAGTTTGAATTCATGTTAGAAGAAGTCCAGAAAATTGAGCAAATTGAAGAAGGTAATAATTTATATTCAATTGTCATGAGTATAGTTATTTTTTATATTATTTAATATTTAAATATGTTAATTGTTTCTTTTTTTCCAGAATATGCAGACCAACCTTTGAGGATTAATTGGAGGGATGATTAACTACAATTTACTTCATGACTATTTTTGGAAGTGAGGTCATTATGCCTTTAGAAGTATTTTGGAAACATGCTCCTCTGGTTGTAATGTCTACTAAGATGCCCAACTTCTTAGAGTTTAATATATTCTCTTTTTGTTTATTTGTTAGGACTTTTGGGTGTAATGTTTACTCTTAAAAAGTTGGTGATAATTCTTATGTAGAGTGCAATATGATATGCATTTTATATTTTTGGTATTTTTGGGTTGGCATAAGAAATATTATCTTTGTTTATTAAGTTTTTAGTTCTTGATGAAAATATTGTTGCTATATTTATTTGAATTTTTGTTTTGGAGTTTGCAATTGAGTGATCCTATGTTGATAACGTGAGTTTTCTTTCCAATCTAACTGTTACACCAACCTAAGTAATGCTATATATGATTGTATGAATTCTGAATGGTGATATTACTATCTTTGATTGAATAGCTATAAGAACGGCTTTCATTCAGAGTAGTGCATTATCTATGTATCCAAATTTGTTGCATTTATGGAGGTCTGAAATAAGCATCCAAGATTATCGGAACGAGAAACCCGAGAAACCCAAGAAAACCCGAAATTGAAAAACTCGACTTTTGTTGGTTTGGTTTGGTCTATAGATTAAAAAACTGATACAATTGGTTTGGTTTGGTAATTGTAAAATCCGACCAACCCGACCTATGTACACCCCTAATAACCAATCTCACTCAGAGGTATAATTAAACAAATAATCCTCAACCGGACGAATAGTCAATAACATTCTCCACCATGATATATCCTCAATGTATCACTTCCAGAATAATAATTAATTCATAACACATAGAATATCAAAGAACACTACAAAAATCATCAAATTTGAGTCACGAGCATGCTTGACCACAACATATAGGTACCCGTCAACTCACATATACGTTGGACATGGAATAACACATAGCAAATAAGACTTTATACCTATTCCCTCAAGTTAAGGTTAGGCCAAACACTTACCTCGGCTCCAAGAATACAAATCAAGCCTCTAGCATCGCTTTTCCTCTCGAATCCGACTCCGAAGCAATAGTATCTAGACATAATCGACTCAATAATATCAATAATTATTCAACAATTCAATTCCAAAGCCTAATTATAGATTTTTCAACATTCTTCCAAAATTTCCAAAATTCGACCCCGGACCCGCTTGGTCCAAACATGAGGTTCGGACCAAAACCCGATCACGCATTCCCCCACGAGCCCGAATATACAATTTTTTTTGAAATCCGACCCCAAAACGATGTTGAATTCCTAAATATTCGAAAAGCCCTAGCTCTACCCAAAATCCCAATTTCTACCTTTAATTTCATGTTTTAGGCCTAAAATCTAGTGGGTGTTTAAGAAAAATAGAAAGAAACAAGTTAAATATCACTTGCCTAGGAGGTTATGGTGGAAGAATTGCTTCAAAATTGTTTATGGGGTTTGGATAAGAAGAGGGTTATGAATTTTGGGTGAAATCCCGTATTGAATCTGTTTTTAGACTTTTAAAAAACACTGAACGAAAATACCCTATGCGTTCGCGACCACCTAGCTGCGTTCGCACAGGGTTAATAGTTTTGACCTATGCGTTCGCGTGCCAAGGGCTGCGTTTGCACAGGGTTAGTCACTACCCAGCCCCGGGACCCCCTCTATACCTGTGCGTTCGCGACCTACGTGGTGCGTTCGCACAGTGTTCCCCAGCTTACTGTCGCGACCCAAAATCCCTAAGGTCGTGATGGCGCCGAACATCAATGTCAGGCAAGACAAATAATTAATTAATTGAAATAACTTTCCGGTTTAAAACATTTATGAAAACACTTCCTTTCACTTTATTACATAATAATCCAAACAACAGTCTGTTAATTAAAATAATGGTTTAAAGATTACACTTAAGCAATTATATCTCAATACATATTCCAGAACCCGGTGTCACCAGTACATGAGCAATCTCTAAGAATTCAACAATCATTACAAGCATGTCCGAAATACAACTGGACAAGGAAATTTAAATGAAATAGATACAGTACGAAGGAGACTCTGTCATCTGCGGATCGCCTCCGGATGATACAACTCGCCTAAGTCTCTGAATCCTCCACATTGCTATGAAAGTACATGTGCAATAAAATGCACAGCAAGTGTAGCATGAGTACAAAATAACATGTACTCAGTAAGTCGCCCGCCTAACCTCAGAGAGGTAGAGACGAGAGGTCAAACTAGACGCTTACTAAAGGTCAATTTAGCATATTTAAGTATGACACTAAGCATGATTATCATAGGTAATTTATTAAAATCGGGATTTAAATATCTTTCAACTTCGTTCACGTTTAACATTTTATATCTTCTTCATATTAATAACAATTAATCAACATGGTGATTTAATCAAATGACAATTTATCGACGGGAAGGAACAACTTCTTCCCAAATTTTTTGATAACTTTAAATCTCTGTCATTTCAATTGACAACTTAATATTTCAGGCCAGTAATCAGGCAAAAATCATAGCAACTATGCAATATATATCATGCGCAAGAAATACCGAGGGTCGAACGGCGCGGACCAACAATAATCAAATGTGCATTGCCGAAGGGTCGACCGGCTCGAACCATAGATGCATCTATCTGCCCCGCTTGCGAATCGATCATGCGACGCGGTTAAAATAATACGGCTAGCCTGCTCGCGAATCATACCTGCGACTCAGGTGCTCATATGAATACACACACAAATACAGGGTCATCCTGCTCGCGAATCACTCATGCGACTCAGACACCCAAAGTTACACATATCCACATAATAAATCTGTATTTTATCAAGAAAACAGTTTTTCTCAGGAAAGTGGTAAAATCCTTTAAAAGAAACATGAAATATAGGTTTTGAAATCATTTGTTGTTGAAACTCATTTGTCAAGTTTAATGATATTGCACGATACAACCCAGTCCAGGTACGCAAATATCCAAAGAGAGATAAATTCTCTTTTTAGAAGATTAACAAGATGAAACTCTAGTTTTCTTTTAGATATTCAATTACGTATTCGATTATATTAGCAGTTTAATATTACAGGCAGGATTTCAGGTATAACACGCAAGGCATGCTAGTGGGTCCTAGACTATCTGGACATGGCATAATAGTAGCTACGCACGGACTCCCGTCACCTCGTACGTACGTAGCCCCCGAAGATAATAACATGTACTGAATTAATTCACCTAGGGGACGATTCCTCCTCACAAAGTTAGAAAGGAGACTTACTTCGCTCCGAAATTCCAACACCGACTTCCAAGCCCCTCCGATGACTCCAATGGACGCACAACGCTCCGAAACTACCACATAATGGCAAAGCAATAAAAATTCATCCTAATACCCACAACAAATTCAGATTATATACTTTCCCAACCCCGTTCGGAGAAATGACCAAAATGCCCTCGGGCCCACGTGCCCGGAAATCCATAATTCTTGAAGATATATGCTACCCATAGCTCTACTAGTTCAATCATGCAATTTACTCTACATTCCATACTCAAATTCGTGGCTAAAAATCCAATTTTCCATTTTCTAGGTTTGTTCAATATTTCCCAAATTCCTACCAATTTCCATGCCTAATCCATGCATATAATCTTGAATTTAACTTACAAACGGGAAGAATTTACTTACCTTGACAATGCATGAAGGAATCCTCTCTTGAAGCCTCCCAAAATCGCCTAAGCCATAAAGAAATGAATACAAATGAATCCAAAATTCTTGTTTTAAAACATTCTGCCCAGGTCGATTTCCGTACCTGTGGTCCTATCTCCGCACCTGCGATCCCGCAGGTGCGACCAATCTCCCGCACCTGCGGCTTCCTCAACTTCAGCCCAAAAAATCGCACTTGTGCCCTACTGTCCGCACCTGCGACTTCGCAGGTGCGGAAATCCATCGCACCTGCGGTCCCCAGACAAGCCTGCCCACTCTCGCACCTGCGGACAAATCCTCGCAGGTGCGGATCACACCAGATGAAAGCAATCTTAACTTCTTGAAACTTCAAATCTTGATCCGTTAACCACCCGGAATCCACCCGAGGCCCCCGGGACCCCGTCCAATTATACCAACCTGTTCCAAAACATAATGCAGACTTGCTCAAGGCCTCAAATCACATCAAACAATATCGAAACCACAAATTGCACCCAAATCCCAACTTTATGAACTTAGGAATTTCCAATTTCTACATCTGATGCCGAAACCTATCAAATCACGTATGATTTACCTCAAATTTTGCGCACAAGTCATATTCAACATTATGGATCTGCTCCAACTTCCGAAATCGTATTCCAACCTCAATATCAAAACTTCCACTTCCGGTCGGATTTCTCGAAAACCTTCAAATTTCTATCTTTAGCCAAATGACTCCAAAATGACCTCCGGACATCCAAATTCACTTCTGATCGCGCTCCCAACTCCAGAATCAACAACACTGAAATGCACTTCAAGCCCAAATCTATGAAATTCTTCTAAAATGTTAACTTCCACAATATACGCTGAAATGCTCTCGGGTTATCCAAAACTCGATCCGGACATATGCCCAAGTCCAAAATCATCATACGAACCTGCTGGAACCTTCAAATCCTAATTCAGAGGTCGCTCACTCAAAATTCCAATCTTAGTTGATTTCCCCAACTTAAAGCTTATGAAATGAGAATTTTCTTTTCAAATAAATTT
Organism: Nicotiana paniculata; assembly: GCA_005239505.1. NCBI lineage: Eukaryota > Viridiplantae > Streptophyta > Magnoliopsida > Solanales > Solanaceae > Nicotiana > Nicotiana paniculata. Next base: position 3,764 of record MDKI01039345.1, on the reverse strand, counting down.
TAAACTTCCTGAAATTCAATCCCGACCACGCCCACAGGTCATAATACCTGAAACGAAGCTACTCACGACTTCAAACCGTTGAACGACGCGCTAGAGCTCAAAACGACCGGTCGGGTCATTGCACTTACCCTCCGCGTTCGCATCCTAAGGGGTGCGTTCGCACTGTACAAATTCTACCCTGACCCTCAGACCCCACTTTACCCTATGCGTTCGCACTCCCTTGAGTGCGTTCGCATAGGGCATTTACCTGAACACCAGAAAACAACTCTCACACCAGATTTTCTAAGGCATTTTGCACTCCGACGCCTACCCGAAACTCACCCGAGCCCTCCGGGCTCAAAATCAAATATAAACACAACCTCAAAAAATATCCTACAGACTTATTCGAGTAATCAAAATACGAAAATAACATCATAAACACTAAATTAAGCCTCAAAATCTATAGAATTTCTCAAAAACTTCATTAACTCCAAATTTTTCATTTTTAGTCTGAATCACGTCAAACTGATTCCGTTTCTTACCAAATTTCACAGATAACTCATGTAACAACTATTGATCCTGTTCCGGGCTCCAGAACTATCATACTAGCCCGGTAACATAGGTTTTACATCAAAGTTCATTTTCAAAAGGCTTTATATTTTTCAGAAAATAATTTTAAAAAAAATTCATTTCTCGGACCTCGGAATTCGATTCCGGGCACACGCCCAAGTCCCAAATTTTTCTACGGACCCTCCGGGACCGTCAAATCAGGGGTCCGGGTCTATTTACCAAAAATGTTGACCAAAGTCAACTTTATTCAAATAATTATCATAAATTCCACATTTTATCAGTTTTCCACGTAAAGGCTTCCCGGCTACTCGTCCGGGCTGCGCACACATATCGAGGTGAGATAAACATAGGATTTTAGGGCCTCAGAACACATATTTAGTTAAAATTACACGGGATGACCTTTTGGGTTCATCACAATATCCACCTCTAAAACAAACGTTCGTCCTCGAACGGACATAACAAAGGTACCTGAATCGTGGAAAAGATGGGATAACGGTTCTGCATATCGGACCCAGACTCCCAGGTACCTGCCTTAACAGGATAACCTCTCCACTGAACACGAACCGAAGGATAACTCTTTAATCTGAACTGACGAACCTGCTGAGCTAATATGGCTACCGGCTCCTCCTCATAAGTCAAATCCTTGTCCAACTGGACACCGCTGAAATCATGTACATGAGATGGATCTGCAATAGACCTCCGAAGCATAGATACATGAAACACCGGGTGCACATCTGATAAACTCGGTGGCAAAGCAAGTCTGTAAGCCACCTCTCCTACCATATCCAGAATCTCAAATGGACCAATGTACCTAGGGCTCAACTTGCCCTTCTACCCGAACCTCATCACGCCCTTCATGGGCGACACCCGAAGAAATACCCGGTCTCCTATCATAAATGCTAAATCTCGAACACTGCGATCTGCATAACTCTTCTGCCTGGACTGAGCTGTACGAAATCTATCCTGAATGATCTTCACCTTGTCCAAGGCATCCTGGACTAACTCAGAACCCAACAATCTAGCCTCTCCCGGCTCAAACCATTCGACTGGCGACCGACACTGCCTACCATATAATGCCTCATGTGGAGCCATCTGAATGCTCGACTGATAACTGTTGTTGTAGGCAAACTCAGCTAAAGGCAAGAACTGGTCCCATGAATCACCAAAGTCAATGACACATTCCTGCAACATATCCTCCAAAATCTGAATAGTACGCTCGGACTGTCGGTCCGTCTGAGGGTGAAATGTTGTGCTCAACTCAATCCGTGTGCCCAACTCACGCTGAAATACTCTCCAGAAATGTGAGGTAAACTGAGTACCTCGGTCTGAAATAATGGATACGGGCACACCATGCAATCAAACAATCTCTCTCATATAGATCTTTGCCAACTTCTCCGTTGAATACGAAACTGATACAGGAATGAAGTGTGTTGACTTGGTCAGCCTATCCACAATAACCTACACCGCCTCAAACATCCTCTGAGTCTGTGGGAGTCCAACTACGAAATCCATGGTGATACGCTCCCACTTCTACTCGGGAAGCTCAATCTGTTGCATCAAACCACCGTGTCTCTGTTGCTCGTACTTAACCTGCTAACAGTTCAAGCACCCAACTACATATGCTACAATATCCTTCTTCATCCTCCGCCACCAATAATGCTGCCGCAAGTTCTGGTACATCTTTGCGATGCCCAGATGAATGGACTACCGGGAACTAGGGGTGGGCATTCGGTACTTCGGTTCGGTATTTAAGAATTTCGGTTCGGTTTTTCGGTATTCGATTTCTCAATTGTGTATACCAAATACCGTACCTAAATATTTTGGTATGGTTCAGTATTTCTTATTTCGGTTCGGTACAATTTCGGTACGGTATCGGTTTAATATTCGGTGATGATAAAGAACAACGAACTACAAAAGTAAAAAAACATGCTCGTTGTATTGACAACTTCAACGTTTCTCAGTGCTCATTGAATAAACATGCTCGTTGTATTGGCTACTATATTCAATTATTCATTGGACTGGAGTTATTAGTCACTAAGTTTTCCCATGTTGTCAATACAATCTTTTAACACATTAAAATATTATTCACAAGTACTACCCCTTAAATATATTGAATGACTTTATTCACAAACATTCACAAGTAAGAATTATAAAGCTCACAAGGGCAAAGAGCCAAAGACGTTCCATAGTTCCACTGGACTTACAGTCTACTTAAGTCTTAACAGTCAAAGACGTTCCAGTGTTCCACAATTCCACAGTTCCACTGGACTTACAGTCCACTTATGACTTAACAGTCAAAAACGTTCCACACTGCCAGCAAAAACACCAACTGTTCAGTTACAAATTATAGAACTGTCCTGTTACAAATTACAATTACAAATATCAGTTACAGCCCAAATTACAGTCCACTTAACAGTATGCTAAATTTCTAATTTGGAGCACTAAAATGGAGCAGAACATAACAAAAATACTGCAAATCTTTTCTCTGAAAATGGCTGCAAATCTTCTCTGAAAATGGCCAACCGAGCACAGGGCATGATTGCACTTGAACCTAAACAATATATAAATCATAAGTAAGAATATTATTGTTTGATGATAATAAAACAAAACTACAAAAGTATATCACCAAACAAATAGTGTATTAAACTTACCACTCAAGTTTCAGTTTGCAACTATGCATCAAGCAATGCTAGTAGTGTTTCCATTATTGTCCATATCTAAAGATAATTCGATCAAATATGTCAATGAAAATGACAAATAAGCCATTATGATATATTATTTTGAACTAAAATACACACAAAATATTAAAGCTTACCAAGCTCGAGTTCCTCAAGATACTTCAAGTCTTCTTCACCACTAATATGATTCTTCTCTTCTCTAAGCCAATCTTGAACACAAATAAGAGCTTGCACACATTTAGGAGTCAATGAACTAGAGCTGAAGTTTTGTCTTTGTAACTGGGGAACTTCAACATACGGGGCTGAAGTTCCCCAGTTATAAAGAAAAAACTTTAGCATAAGGGGCTGAAGTTACCCAGTTACACTGGGGAACTTCAGCTCTAGAGCTGAAGTTCTCTAGAGCTGAATTTTTGTCTTTGTAATTGTCTTTATAACTTGGGAACTTCAGCCCATTATGCTAAAGTTTTGTCTTTATAACTGGGGAACTTCAGCATACGGGGATGAAGTTCCCCAGTTATAAAGACAAACTTTAGCATA
>ML354134.1:0-27441 GCA_005239505.1 Nicotiana paniculata | reverse complement strand
CCCCCCCAAACCTTTTTTTCTTGTAAGAAGGTGATCAGAAATCATATATACTGTATTCTTATTGGTTTCAGATATCTTCTCTTTACTGTGTCACAGATGTGCAGTGAGCAATTTTAATCAGAAGAAAACAAGGATCATATTCTTTCTTTCTCTAACCATTGGGGAGATCATCCTGGATTGTTCCAACAAATAGCATAACTATGGCTAAGGAACTATACTAGTGAATTACCCGATTTATTGTAGAAATTTTTGCGATCAATGATACTATGCTTCTTATCTAGCGTATTGAACTTGTTTATTCCACTTGCTCCCTAACTATAAGAGCAACTCCTCTTTTTAGAAATGTTGAAGAAACTACTAAGTCTGACTATCTGACTGACTGATCCAATCTTCTTCCTGTCTCTTTCTCCTCAGGTTTTCTTTCTTCCTATCTCTTCAGATCTTACTTTTTTCCTTTTATCAAAGTGGGCTTTTTCTCTCCATCACCAATTAGATCAACACCCTTATCCTATCCGTTACTCAAATAAAGCCTCAATTCTGATGTTGTGGTCCTTTGTGAGTTTTACTACATTGTTAATATTTTTACTACTGGCTAGATATGCAGAAAGCTTTCAGATGCTTCCTAACTGCTGCCTACATACAGTATGTGATTATTATGAGTGAACCAAGTGCTGATATTGACTACGGTGCTTTTCTGAATAACTCGTTTGCTATATCACTGTGATTATGTTTTCCTTGAGCTGAGAGTTTGGTCTATCGGAAACAGCCTCTCTGCCTGCACAAGGTAGGGATAAAGTTTGCATACACGCTACCCTTTTCAGATCCGACTTGTAAAGCTATATTGTTGTTGTTGTTGTTGGTTTGCTGTAGCACGGTGGGAACTTAATTTGAAATGAAGTTTGTACCCGAAGGAGCTCAGATGCCCAAACCAGAGTAAATATTTATAAAGATTGCACTTTGTGCTTTTATATTTATGTCGTACAATACACACGATGCATATTTTGGGAAGTTATTCATGGCCCAATTAAAACAGAAAATGAAATATACACCTTTCTCAGTAAGATATTAAATAAAGGCTTGTTATTGGAAACTATAATGTGGTAGTTGGGACTGTCACAATGAGCTGTTTGAATTCTGTCACACACCACTAGTTGGGTGGAATACTAAATTATGAGCTATACTCGTACCAAATAATTGTGACAATTCTTAATACTAATAACATACTGTACCACAGATTGCTAAAAAAGCCTGAGTTGGAAAATCACTGGCTAGACGTGTACATAAGTCGGGTTGGTTCGAAATTTTAATTATCGTACCAAACTAATAGTTTCGGATTTTTAAATCTATAAACCAAGCCAAACTAATAAAGTCGGGTTTTTCAATCTCGGGTTTTCGGGGTTTTTTCCAGTAAAGTCTTCATAGCACAAAATATGTAACTTGTACTCCAAATATTTCTTTAGTCCTAGTAGGATACAACTATATAATATTTTTTTCAAGAAAATAACACAATAATATGAGATGAGTCATACCATTGTACAAAAATACTCAATAACAAAGATAACAAAATCGCATAAAAAATATTACTAATTAATACGCCATAATAAAAATTCACATAAGCTAAAAATATTATATAGGTCATGCTAAAATAAGTACAACTAATAAGTATTATTAATTATACAACTATGCACAAAGAAAAAAAAACTAAGTTATGCATTTCCATTATAAACAAAACTAAAAAATAGATATCCAACGATATTTTGTCATTCCTAGTGTTGAATTTAATTTCCTTTATTAGTATTAGTATTGCTTTGAACTTTATTTGATTTACTACCTTTGTGGGGTAAAAATAGCACGGGCTAGCCAGTTTTCGGACTGGTCATTCAAAAATAGTCAGTGTTTGCACAGTCATTGAAAAATAACCACTATTTTGCTGTAACACGAAAAGTTCCAGCACACTTCACTATCGTATAGTTGACTCGACTCGAATGCCCTCTTAGCAATAGCATCCGTAACCGCAACTATTGAGTCTGCTGTGGGAATAAGGTCCGCAGAATAGGCAGCTATTGACTCCCTCTTGACAGCTTGCTTATGTTAGAGCTATTGTGTCACTGTTCTTCTCTACTTTCTCCGCCGATACCGAAGAAGGTAACTAACCTCTTGACTAAGGGCTTGTTTTGTTTACAGAGTGAAAAAAGGAAACTTGTCAACTAGACTTAGCGGAATGTCCAGAATATACTGGAGATCGGTGCACCTGTGTATGAACTTCCAGCATATTATGCTGGAACTCCAGCACGTGAAAGTTCCAGCATAATATACTGGATATTGGAGCACCCGTATGAACTTCCAGCATATTATGCTGGTCCGGTATATTATATTGGAACTCCAGTATATTATGCTGGAGAATTTTTCGGATTTTGAACACTGTTTTCGTTCAGATCCATTTTTACATGAAAATCGCTTACTTTTGAAACTGTGGCTATTTTTGAATTTCTCTCAGTATAAAATTTATTGGACCATTCAAAATGTTAAGTCCAAACTTTAAATAATAAGTTTAAAGACAAAACTATGAATAATTGTATTACGATAAATATTTATATGTATAAAATATTTTTAAAAACTCAATAAATGTAATATCGGGTTGGTTTAGTTTCGTCTGACTTTTTTTAGTTAAAACCTAACGAAACTAATTATGGTCGAGTATTTTTTCCAATACCAAACCAAATCAAGCCGAACCACAATCAGATTCTTTTCCCGATTTAACTTGAATTATTGATTTAATGTGATTTATCGATTTTCTTTGTATACCCCTACCAATGACATAATCTTCTCTTCATGATAATATCCACCAAAAATAAATAATAAGAAAAGCCTACCATAGATGAAAGCGTTTGTTATAACTAAACTTAAACAATGATCAACGCCATAAGTAGAAAGAAAAAGAAAGTAAAAAACTACTTAAGTGATTTTTGAAATATTACTTAAGTGATTTTTGACAGAGATATGTAAATATAATTTTCTTTTTGTTATGAATAAAATGAAATACTCAATTTCCGCATAAAAATAAAAATAAAAATAAAGATAAAGATAAAGGCGCTTTGTTTTTTACATGATTGCAACTTGCAATCCTTTTTTGATGTAGTTTTTGATCATATAAACTTCATTTAATAAATATCCTAATAATATGTTTAATGTAGCCGCAAAAGTAGATTAAACTAAAATATACTATGATAAATGAACGGTGAAAATAGATTAGGGGCTGTTTCGCGAATATCGAAAACTTGTGGGGCTGAGACAGCAGAATAAAAAGAAAGCAATAGAACAGGTCATTTTGGGCAGTATACCTTTTCAACGTGATACGTCAACGAGAAAGAAGTAGATTGTCAATAAGAAGAAGAAAGAAAGAAGAAAAAGATTCGATAAAGAGAAGATAGATACCTTAGCCTTAAGAGAGAAGAAATCTGAGCTTCTGAATTGATTATTTCTCCATTTTCCCTGAAATCACATTGCAACTATCTTCATTATCAATTAAAGGTCAGCATTTTTCATTAGAAAAAAATATAAATATGCCCATATTTTCGTTAAGTAGTTGCTTTTCTTTTTGTTATTTGATCGATTTGAAGTCGTTTGTTTGGTTGCTCTGAGAATGTGAGCAAAAGTTGAGGAAGAAAATTTTGGAGAAAAGGTTGATCTTTTTTTTCGTGTGATTAATTGGCACCTCTTTGTTTAAGGGAGGAGAATTTGAATAAAACTAGCAAGTTTAAGCTTTGAAGTTTGAGATTTGGGGGAAAAGCAGTTTTTTTTCTTCAATTTTTCGGAGTGCTCAACTGTTTTTGTAAATGGTAATAATTTAACTGATGAAATGGGGGAAAAGATTTCGTGTCCAAGTAGTATACATAAAAAAGAAGAAGATTATTTCACACAAAACTATGATTGTTAGATTGTAATCAATCATATATATGGAAGCAAGTTATGATTGTTAATTTGGTAGAAGGTTGATGACCTTATTGGGATAAAAGGATGGGTGCTCATGTTATAGTCTATTTGTAGATAGAGATTTATCTTGAAAAGCCTGCAGAGAGATTGTGGCTACACTTTGACCTTTTGATTGTTTTAATTTACGTAAAGATGGAGCGCTTTCCCATTTCCCATGGCAAATAGATAATGTTGATAAAATCAATTCATTGTGCTGCTGCGCTATGGTTTTCAATCATGCTTTGCAGACCGCTTCAGGTGCGGCAGGCTTTGATTAATTTCTTGAACTTCGATGCTTGGAGTTCTTTTTTGTGGTCAAAATTGGAAGTTGAATGAATTTTCATTGCCATGGAAAGAATTCTTCTCATTGAAGTGTACAAAGGAGGTGTCTCCTCGCAAAGCTTCCACTGATTACTTAGTCATCAAACAAATGAGTGACATGAGTTTATAAGATGGTAACATATTCTGTTGCTTGGTTGTCCTTTCTAGCAGCCGAAATAGTAGCTTCCAGGGAAAATAAGCTTATCTTTGTGCCCCACCTAGGGCGTTTCATGAGTAACATCAATTGTTGCTTCCTTTCCTGATCGACTATTTCAAATAATGAGCATCGGCTCTGCAGATTCTTTTGTAACATTTCAAGTTTAGAATCAATTCCCATATCGTGCTTTCAACTTGTTAAACATCCTCTCTGCCTTTTAAAGGTAGGGGTAAGGTCTGCGTACACACTACCCCCAGACCTTCACTTGTGGGAATACACTGGGTTTGTTGTTGTTTTTGTTGTTGTCAAATTTAGAATCAAACAACCTCTTACATAGTCTTGTCCCGATTGGTATATTATCCAGTGATCTTACAAGGAGCAGAACATACACAAGAATTCCAAGCCAAATATGTGATTTACAGAGTCTTTCTCCTTCCAACAGAGATAATGGCAATTTCCAACCTTATTAGCTCCCTTCCTAGATACTGTGAGATAAATTTGCTTTACTATCTGCTTCCAGCCTGAGAAGCATATATCTAACCTAATGTTCATGTGAAAATTCATGTTTGAGTCGTGACGTCCAAAGAGAATGTTTTAACCGTTGCCAATACTAATATGATGAAAATAAAGTCCAATTTAAAAGCTATTTAGTTTCTTCTGCTTTTCATGTCCCAAGTGATACCAGCTGGTAGAAGGATCTAGATAATCTAAAGTTGTGCTTCTTTCTTCCACATAACAGTACAACTGAGGAAAAGTCTACCTGCGTGTTACAGCATTAGGAAAAAATTCTTTTCCTTTTGAATAAGGTTATGAACTTGTGATTAATTCTTCTTTCTTAATAATTTTTCTGTGATCTAGATAGTCACCTTTTCTTCCTTGTTCAGAATAAGGTATTTGTGCTTCATGGTTCCCATCCTATAAGGCCAGAAACTCTACTTTGAAAATGAACAGAAATCAATACAAGATCTCAAAGCCTGCAAGGCTTGAAGCTCATAAATGAATGATTTGAGATCCCCAATGGATCATCCATATTGATGCAATCGGGAGTGACCAGGGTTGATACCTGCTAGAATATCAGGGAATTCCCTGAATACCCGAAAATACCTGGTTTTTAGGAAGGCTAGATTTTCCGGAAAGATCATGGTTTCTTAGAATTTGATTATATCCCATTGACGGGACTGCTGTTTGTTAATATAGTTACTGGAGCAGAATGTTTGCAGTGCCTACTGTTGCCTCATCTCCTTTAGTTTTAGGTTTGGAATCTGACTCGTATTTGTTGGAAAAGAAATTCGGGATTTGGTCGTGATACTTCGCTTCCTAAATAATGGATTGTCTTTACAGGGACCAGTGCTGTTCACAAAGTGTTATTTTTTATTTTTACTGGATTTGCCTTTATCAAGAGCTGTTAACTTTTGAAGGTTTACTTATCCTACTTTCATATATATATGTTCTCTTTCTTAGAGGAAAAATACCTGGTGTTTTAGGAAGGCTAGATTTTCCAGAAAGAACATGGTTTCTTTGAATTTGATTATATCCCATTGACGGGACTGCTATTTTTTCTTATAGTTAATGGTGCAGAATGTTTGCAGTGCCTATTGTTGCCTCATCTCCTATAGTTTAGGTTTGGAATCTGACTCGTATTTATTGGAAAAGAAATTTGGGATTTGGTTGTGATACTCCGCTTCCTAAATAATGGGATTGTCTTACTGGATTTGCCTTTATCAAAAGCTGTTATACTTTTGAAGGTTTACTTATCCCACTTTCATATATACATTCTTTTTCTTATAGGATCTTGTGCGCTTTGCTATGGCGAACACTAAGGGGCCATCTAGTATGAGAAGTATGATGTACAATGGAAAGTGCTCTTTACTGCCTCCTAAAAGTCCATTTCCTAGTATGGCCCCGTCTTATCTCGATTATGTTCCCAGTTCTGCTGTCAACCAAAAGGGCATCCTGAAACCCAGAGATGGAAATTCACACCATCAGCGTACTTCCTCTGAAAGCTGTCTTATAGAGGAGCAACCCTCTTGGTTGGACGATCTTCTTAATGAGCCAGAAACTCCTGTACGTAGAGGCAGCCATCGACGTTCATCTAGTGACTCCTTTGCATATCTCGACGCTGCTAACATTGCAGGGTTAGATTACATAGCTCAAGTTGATAACAAGTTCGGAAATATGACTCGTATCCCTTCCTGGGGGCCACAAGACTTTGACTATTACAAAAATGCTCAGCATGCTGTTTCTTATGTCGATCAAAACTCCTCAGTCCGGCGGAAGAATAGGACAAAGGATGCATCTTCAAATACAGTATTGCATCTCCGTAACCTTTCCTTTCCCAGGGAAGATCTCCGTATTCAGAGCTCTGTATCACCTTGCCTCCCACAAGACGGAGACAGGCCTAAATCTGCAGGAAGTGACAAGCAGGATATAGCCGAATCTGGCAAAGGGTCTGCTGAGAAAAAAGATTCTTCTCAAAGCAAGAGTTCTTCATCAGAAACTGACACGAAACGTGCGAAGCAGTAAGTTTAAGGCACTCTGCAGCTCTCCACCCCCCACCCCCCACCCCCCCAAAAANCCCCCCCCCCCCCCAAAAAAAAAAAAATGGAAAGGGAAAGGGGATATGCTAAAAAAAACATATCCATAGAGTATGCCATTGGATGACATGGTAAATAGTTCGTATTCATGCCACCTCAACTTACTTGAGCTGTTTCTCTTGGGTCACAAATTTACTTCAATCATTTCCAGTTACTTTCTCATCTTCAAGATTTTTATTCCATATTTTTGCATTACACCTCTAAGTAACTCCAAAGTTGCGACTTATTACCACAAACGTGTGCTTACTCAGACTTTGCTTTTCGCCATCTTAACACGAATCAAGTGGCTTTGTCTAAGTTGGCATGGAGTATTTATATTTAGCTGTAAATCTCTATTAAAGTCTAAGCTGAAGTTTATAGGTGTCCCCCTCCCCACCCCTCCCCCAAAAAAAAAAAAAAAAAAAAAAAAAAAAGAAGAAGAGATAAACAGTATGAAGTTTATTAACCTTATAAACTATCATGAAACACAGGCAATTTGCTCAACGATCAAGGGTCAGAAAGCTTCAGTACATAGCTGAACTGGAAAGAAACGTACAAGTTTTGCAGGCATGTATCAGCTGAACCTTTGAAATACGTATACCGGCACCTGGATGTTGCTTTTTGGTAAAATTTGACTAGTTGCTGTGATTTCAGGCTGAAAGTTCTGAAGTGTCCGCAGAGCTTGAATTTCTTAACCAGCAGAATCTTATCCTCAGCATGGAGAATAAAGCCCTAAAGCAGCGCCTAGAAAATTTAGCTCAGGAACAGCTTATAAAGTATTGTAAGTTTCTTTATCTGTTATACTGAACTATTCTACTTGTTTCCTGTGTTGTAATCTTAACTATTTTGATAAACTTGATTGTAGACCAGGTATTGTGAGTCCAAACAATACATAGCTGGGAGTTAGGTTTATCTGAATTAAGTCTCATATGATTGATGTTTACCACTGTGAATAAAAGTATAACTGCGAGATATTGGTCCACGCAATTTGGGAAAGTGGGGGCAATTTTCCTGGAACTAAAAGGTTTCCAAACAATGTTCAATTTGATTAGCAAAATAGCTATCTCCGGGAAATTTGGTGACAATTAGTGGTCATCCCACAATACATCATTTTTGGTGGGAAGACAATGACCTTGCTGAAAATCCATGACTGTTTGAATTAATAATTTTGTTTAATTGATTTTCTTTTCCCTATGTGTGGGAAACTACAATAGTCTTTCTTGAAATCTTGTACTACTATAATTAGTAAATATGCCACTTTGAAAAGCATAACTATGCTGGTTGGGACTCGATCTGTTATTATCTTCTATAAGATGGAAATCTGACCAAGTCAAAGTTTCTTGAGAAAAAAACCAGTGCTAGTCTTTCTACTGCATCTGGATGACCTTAAAGTGAACCGGTCCCTGTTTTCTTTTTCAACCCTTCAAATAGCTAAGTTTACCTAAAATACAAAGGATGAATGTTATTCCTATTTACCTTTGAAGCAATCATAGCATACAGATAAACATAGATGATTGGATGATTTTGTGGAGTACGATATCGTTGTTTCGCTCCTTTGTTATCATATATCTCTTCTGTACTTTTTTGATAACATTGAAAGTTACTTTACTTGTCCAAATAAAAGAAAGAGAAGGAACGTTCGAGTTTGCAACGATAAGATGCTATGTAATTGATCTTTCTCATATAACAAGTTTTATGCTAAATAATTAATCTTTCATTTCCCATGTTAGATAGTTATGTGTAAATAGTCCTAGTCCCATATGTAGTAGGAGTAGAATATGTCCTAGTCTAAGTTGCTCGGACTCGGGTGCAGGTATCTGATACGGGGAAGGATTTGAGTATCGGATTCGGTGAAATCTAAATTTTAAGATTCGGGGTTGCGAATCCGAATATGGATACGGGTGCGGGAATTCCGCTAATAAAAAATAGAGGTATAAAAATATTGTAAATTTTGAGAGATATTCTGTGAAAAACTTACATGAATATTGTAGAATTCAATCTTTCATTCTTCAAGATGGACATTATTCATTCATTCTCCTAAATCTGTTTTATTTTTGATTTTGAGAAATCAAAATCACAATTTTTCTCCCAAATTTGTCGATGGACTCCGGTCAAAGCGTCCGAAGTCAGTTGACTGAATCCGGGACGTATTCCGCTCCCGCTCCCGTCCCCGTCTTGTATCGGGACGGGGACGACACCAAAATCGAAGAGTCCGCGCAACTTAGTACCTAGTCCCATATGTAGTAGGAGTATAATATGTATTATATATAGGCTCATTGTATCATTGTTAAAACATAAATTTTTCTCCTGTGCATTCTCACATGGTATCAGAGTCCATGTTCAGTGGGACGAGTATGGAGATGAAAAAGCGATGTTGCAGGACGGTGCGCACACAAGAAGAAGTGAGAAAATTATCGTTGTGCGTCATTCCAGCGACATCCGGGAATAAAGATCTCGTCGCCGTGTAATTTTCCGGCAATTTCGGGTTGTTCCTAGGGTTCATCACTTCTATAGTGGTACTGTGCATATACCAATACCACCATCAGATCCGAAACCCTTGTGCGACCAAACCCCAAAAATTTCAGTCCCATCTGAACAGAAAAGTCAGTCACTGTGCGTCTTTCCGGTTGACGACTCAAGATTGATTTGCGTTATCTCCTCATCGGTAAGTGTTGTCGAAACCAACACTACCATATTTGTTCGATAAAGTCAGGTGACAAAACCCCAGTCAATCGCTCCGCTAGAAAGTCCCTCACGCGCCTCCAAAACCAGGGTTCCGGCGAGCTACAGTAACTTTTCCGGTGCGTGTGAGCCATCCCGGTCACTTTTTGACAAAACTTATTCAGGACAACTTACTCGTCCTGTGATTCCGAGCCTACCCATATAAATTACATCAAATTTTAACGACTTTTATTCTTCCCGGCGTGATCCAGAAAAGTTTCTGTTTTCTGGTGATGTTTTTGAACCTATTTTGTAGTGTAGAATATTGCCTTATACGTCGAGTCATCAACTTGCAGATATTTTCACGAAGTCCCTTCATATGTAACAAGCTCGGTACATATGATTTATATGCACCTGTTTGAGGGGAGTATTAGGTAGTTATTGTAAATAGTCCTAGTCCCATATGTAGTAGGAGTAGAATGTCTTAGTCCCATATGTAGTAGGAGTATAATATGTATTATATAGGGTTCATTGTATCATTGTTAAAATATTGATTTTTCTCCCGTGCATTCTCACATCCTCTAAGTGCAGTTCTTTTTCCTTGATCCAAAGATTTTGAATCAAGGAAACTACCATTGTTGAATTAACTATTTTGGACATTGGAACTGATTTGTTTTATGGGATAGTGATCTTTGGAAGCAGTTGAACGTTTATTCAGCAGGTACTTTATTTCATTAGTTTCATCGAAAAATGCCACTCATAAATTTCCCATGCAGTGGAGCATGAAGTTCTGGAAAGAGAAAGAGGAAGGCTGCGAGCATTGTATCAGCAACAACAACAACAGTCACAACAACAGCAGCCACAACAACTATCTTCCAGCCATCGCCGCAACACCAGTAGGGATCTCGATCAGCAATTTGCAAACCTCTCTTTGAGACAAAAAGAGGCGAACCGTGATCCTGTTTCCGGACAACTTCACATTTGACCGGAAATTTAGCTACGACTTTAATCAGAGCTTACTGACTATCCCTCGATGACAAAAGTTCACAATTTCTGTTGTGCGTGATCAAGACGAAGTCTTGCCTCTCTTGTGCTCAGCTTCAATGGATTTGCTCTTCTACCGTCTAGACTTGGTTCTAATTCTTGTGACAACATGTGTGTTTACATCAACATTTGTTAAGCTTTTACGCGCACCTGGTGGTCAATGCTAAAGAATAAAGCATTTATGACAGTTGATTCACCTGAGGTGGTTGATTCCAGCATGTATGTTCCAAGTGAATAAATTTATCACTTTCCTTTGATCTTTCTCTGTTGTAACATTTTCCAGCTTCTGGTTCCACCATATTTATCTTCATTGATACATTTTCATGAACTATGTAATTTAAGCATTGATCCTTTAAGTTCATTCCTCGTTTCGCCTCAAGGCAATATTACTCCATCTGTTTCATTTTATGTAACACTAGTTTTGTTTGTGATCATCTCAATATTTTCGATATCAGTCCCACTTATAACATTATTCTATATATAAGTTTGCAATTTTCTAGCAAAGCTGTATAATTTTCACAATTTTCTAGCATTCAAATTCATCTAAATTATTCAGATTTCTGTTTCAGTTGATTCTTTAACTGCTGTTTTATTCCAATACCTTAATCTTCTTTCACTACTAAATCGCAAAACAAATTATCTGAAATGCTGTATGGCATAGCAAACCCTAAATCTAAAATATTTTAGCCTAATGCACAACCAAATTTAAGACTTCCATAAAGTTTAGTGCAAGATAAATAAAATTTATGCACACAAATAGAGAAGGAGCATAAACTTCCCAATAAGAAACAAAAACTGAAAAAATGAGGATGGTATCAAGTAGCAAAAGAAGAATTATACATAAAATACTTAAAGAAAATCCATTAAAGTTTCTCGCTTGACACATTAACATGCATAGAAACGAAAATATCTAGTGTCTGAGTTGTGCAAAAATAAGACTTTTTTTAGCTGATAGCGGATTAAACAAATTATAAACTTGGAAGAAAATGAAGGGCGAAGAAGATTGAAGAGGGTTAGGCAAAATTTCAGCCACAAAATTAAAAGATCTAAAGAAAACGGAAGACGATCTGGACAAAAATTAAAACAAAAAAAAACCTAGTTGAGAAGATGAAGAAAAGTGAAAGAGTAGTATAAGGTAATGAAGATTGTTGGAATAAAAGAGTCATCTTGCACGTGTTTTTTCGGAATGAGTGTGTTTAGGTCGCCTATTTGTATAATAGCAATTTTAATAGAAATATGAAATTACTCTTTTACCCTTCCTCGACCAACTTGGCTGTTCTATATAATAGAAATAGAAAAATAGAAATTTAAGTGATTGTGATTGGGCAAAAACAAATTGAAGTAGAAAAAAAAGTCCCTCTGAAGCCGTGTTAATTTCAGTCGCCTAAATCGTTTTTTTTTTTGAAAAACAAACTTTAGGAAAACCCCAACAGGTTTTTCCACAACTTTCCGCCGTAGCCGACCAATTTGTACTCTCCGTTTTCCTCCTGATTTTCATAATTTACCAACCAACAATCAAGAATAATGTGAAGCTTAAAAAATTGTTTACCCACAAAAGCTGCGCTGCGGACCACAGTTCGTAACAACTTGACGTTTCTTATAATCCTTCTCATGATAAAATTGTAATTCACGAATCTAAAATATTTGACGGACTTGTAACTCTAGGGTAAACTGAAGATCATGTGATTTTTACATTCTAAAAAAAGGAATAAGACAGTTGGAAAATCAAAGATAAATCTTTCAACTCAAGTAAATCCACAAAGATCCCAATTGTTATCGCTTGAGGATATGAAAAACAGACATTAAAAATAATAAATGTTTCGAATGAATCCATAACGAGAAATCAGTAGGCAGCATTCTTGTTCTCCAAGTAACGAATTCTCTTGTTGACAGCATCAAGTTTGGAATCGACTAACGTCAGAATATCAATCTCTTCTACTGGTTCCTTGGGAATTAGGGTTTGAGTGTACCTATTAAGAATATCTTTAACAGCATCCAAATTTTCAGGCCAAGTCTGAAGTTCCCCTTGAGGACTCGTAATAATAGTACAGCACTTGATATCACAGAGAGTTGAAAGCTCCATTGTTTTCCGCTTAATGCATTCTTTTCTGACTTGATATGTTTTGGGATTGTTTGTTTTCTTCTTCTTTTGGTTTTCTTCTGCCATGGCTAATTGAAGAGTCGTGAGAAGAATTATTATATATATATATATATATATATATATATTAAAATAGGGCAACCGCCACGTCTCTTCAATATGGGATCCTACTTTAATTTGGAAATTTATACTTTTGGTAATACAAGTTACCTAATTATGTTGCAATTACTATTTCCAAATCCTATTTTGCATAGGAATGCTCAATTCTATACGTAAGACAACTTCGTTAATAAATAGAAAAAAGTCCTTTTTATGATTTCGTTCTTAATTGCTTAATTATTTAGCTGCTATATTCTGTTTCCATAAAGGAAAAAAGAAAAAAAACAAAGTTTTTTGGTTTTGTTTTGATGGGTATTTATATATCCAACAATTTTTACTTGAACGTTATATATTGGACATGGTTCGATTTTTTCCTAAAAAAAAACCAAACCAAATAAGTCGATTTTTCAAATATTAGAACCAAACCAAATCAATTGAGTCGGTTTTTATCGATTCGATTTTCTCGGTTTTTTGCTTATTTATCGATTTTTCTCTTAAATATGAGACATACACTACCAAATGCATATTCCGGCGACTGTATTTACAATGTAACACTATCAAATCAATTGCTCTTTCAGAAAACTATCATTTTCAAGATATATTGATGAATTGAATCAAATGGTGATTAATAATTTAAGTACTCAATTAAAAATCGATTATTTTTAACATGAAATAAATTTTTATACTTAGTAAAAGAAAACTACCAATCAAACTATAACGTAAAGGCATAATATAATAGCAAAGAACTAGACTAAAAATATAAATGACTAATATGTACCATAATATTTTAGAAACTTTATATAAATAAATAAATATATATATATATATATAGGTGTAATAATAAATTTAAATAGCTATTTTTATAATCGGTTTGGTTAGGATTTTTTTTCTTATTAAAACCAAAACGAAATTAAATGCGAACGGTTATTAAAATTCAAAACCAAAACCAAACCAAACTTAAAAAGTATCGGTTTTTTAGTCGGTTTGGTTCGGTTTTACGAGTTTTTATGAATACCCCTAGGTATATATATCCCTTTCAACACTTTTCACCCGTTTTTTTTCTCTACTAGGAAAAAACTCCACCCGTCTCGTATTATATGTCGTGTTTCATTTTTAAACGCCACTTAAAAAATATTAATTAGGAAAGGGATTAGACTATTCTACCCTTATTTATGTCTTAAGAAATAACCTCTCTTCATTGAATATTTGTTCTATTTATGTGTTATCTCTATCTTCAAGAACAATTATTACTAAGGGTAAAAAAAGGAAAAAAAATATCAATTTTGTGTTGAACTTCTAAAATGACAAATAATTTGAGACAATTATTTTTATTAACGATGACTATTAATATGAGATGGAGGGAGTAAAAGTTATTTTTGTTTGGTGGGAAGATTTCTCTTAGTACACTTTAACATATTTTTCTCTGATTGTATTTTTTTTTTAAAAGTTTTATGGTTTGGGTTGATATATATTTTTGTGTACACTTTCTTTCTCTATATACAATAAAATCTTTTGTTTGGTTTAATTGGTGTATTTTCTCTCTATTATATCATCTACTTTCAATCTCAATAAAGCAAGTAATTTTTTTTTTGATTTGATTTGTTGTGAATTTCTCTCTAATACTTTCACAGATTTTCTCTATAAAGAAAAGAAATGTTTATGTTGATATAATACTAAAAAACCATAGTAAAACTTAGGCATAGAAGACCTCAATGAGATTGAGACATATTAAGAGAATACACTATCAATCTATAAATTAATTAATAGCATTAATAAAATATGGTTAATATGAAGGAGAGGAAGAAAACAATGATGGTAAATATTGAAGGAGACAAAAACAGAGTAGAATTTGGAAGGCTTGGATAATCATCAGGTGAAGGCAAAACACAGTCTTCTCCATTGAATGAAATCTTTCTTGGAAAAGCCCATCCTTCCCTAAATGTGAAAATCCCTTCATCTTTGTACATTAACAACTCACTTTGTACATTCCCAGTTTCACCTGCTTGTAGCAACATGTCATTGTAATACTCAATCCCATAAAACATTCCTGTGTCGTCTGCATTAAAAAAAAGTTTAACCTAAATGGGTATATACAAGATTCATATAGACGACTCCAATGAGTTTGGGTTGAGGTTATTGGGCAGGAGACACCCTTTCATAAGGGGTGTCATCTGACATTGCTTCACATTAAATAAGACAAACTAAATATCAATTTGGTACAAGATGTAAAGCTTTAAAACCGCCGTAGTCCAAGATAAAGGCGGACCCACGATTTTAACGCTCAACTAGTACCTCTTAAAGGCTTTTAGTGTTCAGGGTGCCGAGTTATTTAAGTTAACCATTTTCAAGCATATACATACACAAGATTTCTGTCGAAGTTTATAGGCTCTGGTGACCCCTCAACGTTACACATAGGTTGGCCTCTGGTCCAAGACACAACCACGTTTACAAGTCGAATTGTGCAATAGACCGATATTGCTTGTGCAAAATTCTGTGTACACCACTGGTTGAGGCGTACTTAATTGATATATCACAAAATAAAGGAAATGCTAATCTTAGGCATTGGTAAAACTTACTGGTATCACCATACTGATTAAGTGGCTTGTAGTTGAAACTGAAAACCTGCGTTACGCTTCTCAAATTTGGATGCAGGACAACCAAGTTCCACTGGCTGTAGTTCTTAACATAGTTTAAGTTTCTGATAGTCATTTTCACCCTCCAATACTGTGTGTAACTCTGCTTTACATGCCAATGTATCTGAATTGGGCACATGTGATGTGAACACTGTACTGCTGGCTTTGGCGGATCGTTATGGTCTAGTTGCAAAACTGGTGGTAGCTCACCATACCTATAGTTCCACCCACAACACAAGAGAGACATAATTAGATGAACAAAACATAAATGAGAATGTATGAAAACTGGGGTTAAAGTGAAAATGAGAATTACTTCACACATTGATCTGCTCCTAGTTGTCCCTGACAACCACAACTGCATTTGGGGCATGGCACAATGGTGTTGTTGTAGAAAGCAGACAAGGAAACACAACATGTTGGAGAAGATGATGCTCTAAACTGGGAATAAGAACAAATCACATTCCAAGTTGCTGCAATAATGGTTACAAACAGATTAAAGCTGGAGTCTTGAATAGATCCAAGATTTTATTATCAGGAAAATAATCCTATAAGATAACTAGAAGCTACATTTACTTACCAATGGCTTGAGTCTTTCGTCGTCCTTGATCTACATTGAACTTACTTGGAGGGACTTTAAAAGGATCACCACAAGTATATCCAGGAATTCCAAGTGTGAAATTTTCAGGTACACGAGGCTCGGATCCATTATAGGAAGCACTTCCAATGTTCATCTGAAAAGAAGCACCATATTTTCCAGGGTCTTGAGTCAGAGATGTAAGTACTCCTCCTCTGCAGCAATTTGCGACCTGTTTATTATAAGGAGCTCCGGGCAGGAGGTCAACAATCACCGGCTCTTTTTCACAACAATGGGGCGGTTGTGTTGCTTTGATTGCAGAACAATCCCCTTGCTCAGTAGCTTCAGCACCTGACATATCCCAAATTACTTCATTCCCAGGCCAACTCCAGCTTAACTTCCAACCAGGTTGATCTATGTGGCGGAAAAGTTGGTAATTAAAGATTGAGACTTTAACCTGGTTCAGACAAATAGTTCAAACGAACACACATATGTTTGCTAATTAGTCTTCACTGCCTCTTGAATGAGATATAATGCATAACAAAAAAAGATAAAATACAGATCATTTTGACACAAAGGCGGACCTATGTTTAGAGCAGAGGGGTCACCGGCAAAAGTTCTATACATATATGTGTATATAAGTCATATATTCTACTTGGAATCCTTAAGATTAAAGGTCGACGGGGATAATGGTTGAGCAATCTGCTCATGTGCCCCAGAACCTTCAAATCTTGGGTCCGCCTGTGTTTTGACATATGATTGCTAATTTCAGATATTCGGGTCCATGAAAACCTGCATTTGGCTAAAAAAGTTACCCTTTTCTTGCACTACACATCCCATGTCACAAACAACATTTTTTTTCCTTTTAAAAACCGAGAAATCCCTAAGAGCCAGTTGACGCACTGAGTAACTCCTTCATGTCACAGAACAGACAGCAGTTATCCGAGTATACAATACAAATCCGAGTATACAATACAAGTGATAAGCAATAGTATTGTGTGTATTTCATAGTAGGAAAAACTTACGTCTTGGCTACCCTCATTGTTTAGCATGATATCCCATTTGATAGTGATATTTCCATTCGGGTCCAGTGGATCATAACCATCTGCATTACAACTGAAATCAACCATCACAAATTCCATATCTATAAATTTCTCTTCTTTTAAATTACTAACAGATCACAGATAAGTCTCATGATTTCAAAGACAAATAATACTCACAGGTTGGATAAATAAAAAGGATGAGAGGTAACACCAAACTTAGGCCACGGCCCATTGATCTTTGACAAAAAGACAACAAAAGTTCAGTACTAATTCATTCATAAAACATAATCTTTTGTTTGAGTTCTGCAAATGTTTAATATGAAAGGACAGCCAAAAAGAAGGAACAAGAAAGAAGAAAAAGAGACAATACAGTGGATTTGGTAATAAATAATAGGTGACAATGAATTAAGGTAGGACATTTTTAGATTTCCCAAAAATAGTTAAGAGTATAGACTATGACTTAGTACTAAGAATGCGTATTTCTAGGGACAAGTTTGAATGGTATGTTACGGTTCATCTCCAATTCTCACTCACGCTTTTGGCTCTCCCTTTTTGCCGTTTTAGATTCTCATTACTTACTACCAATTATACTTTCCATTTTGTACCATTTATCGTATTCATACTATGTTACAAATGAGAATTGGTTCCCGCGTTTCAAACCACTTAACTTAATACAAGTATTATTTAAAACATCCAAATCTTGCTTTAGTTGTGCGAATTTTTTTTTCTTATATGACTAACCAAATATTGCACCAGCTATTTGGAGATTATTTTTCTTAGTACAATCAGCAAAACTATTATTTTAGGCTGGAATTATTTCTTCTACTCCCTCCAACCAAACGGCCCTTATCAAATCACTTTTGGCTAATCGATTTCACACAAGAAATTCTTTTTTCTTTATTTATTTTATGATCATCTGAATATGTTTTGTTATTTTTTTCCCTAATTTTTTTTATAGAAATTCTGGCTTCATTGATTCCAGCTGGAACGATGCATAAGCAAAGATTTTAGTAGACCTTTTGAGTTATTATAGAAAGACAGTTGTCTGAGACTGTAACCCACATATACAAATTATCTCATGCTCAATGCAAATGCCAGTCCCTGTCAAACTCTTTAACAAGCAAAATTTCCAGAATCCATTTAATATCATTGTCAAACTTATGCACATAGAGCAATTTTTGAACTAATTAATTTCTTTCTATAGTACACAAAACTACAAAAATTACAGTATGTCTATACTTTTTTTAACTTTCTTGGCTGGGATATGAAAGATAAAGTGCATCAGAACACAACTAGTGTCTGAACTTTAGCCCTGCATTGCATAATAATGTTAAAAACCACCAGTGGCTCAATAATCTAACTTAATATACCAAGAAGATTCCATAATTATCCAAATATAAAATAACTTGAGGAAGACATAGTCCCTTCTGCCTAATAATTCGAAGTATACATCAGAAATGTTCTTCAGTTTTCTCCTTGTACTGGGAACAGAAAGAATACATTTCTTTTTGTATTGTCTAACAACACAAACAGGTTTTCATTGGATTCAGAAAATTGCCCGACAGCTTAGGCATGTCGGCGTCTCTTGAAATTATCCTCATTGAAGGACTCCCAATTCTTATGATCAAGAACGCTTAAGTCATCAAGATCTGCAATGGCAAGCAAATATTGAGTAAGCTTCATGAGCTCCTGATCAGTGCTCCGGTTCACGTGTGCCTTCCTGAATGGCTTTATAGCCAATCCATTTTGTGGGTTCATCACAAAGTTCCTTCGCAAGTCATCAAACATTATAGTGTTTTTTGGACTGTAAAACTGCAAACATCAAGATTACAGGTTAGTGTGCCAAATATGAAAAAGCTTTTCTGCATAAATGTTCTACTTATGGTACCAGTCCATTTACAATCAAGTTACCATCTTTTGGACATTCAATAAGAATATCAACATGACATTTAATCATCTCTCTAGGCCATAAATCCATAGAAGAAAGAAGCAACTAAATAAAAAAGTCAACCTCTGGAAAATGAGCCCATATTAGGCCTAAAGGCTTGCAATCAAAAACTCCATAACGGTCTGATTGTACTGTTATCATTGCCATATGGTCCAGCAGAGCTGTAATTTTATAGTTCGGATTCTCGAGTACACCAAGTTGTCCCATTTTTAACTCAACCCACTTCATGCTGCAAATTGAAAATGAATTAACGCAATGCATATAGATCAAAGCTCTTTCCCAATTCATACTCTGATTTATTAAGGACATCAGAGTTCTCAATGATTCTAAAAGCAAATTCTAACCTGGTTGCTGACCATATCATGATGTCATATTCTGCATAAGCAGCTGAGAGAAACTCATGAAGATCTGCATGCAATAATTGGAAAAATTAAACGATAAACAAGGTAAGGGTAACTGGAAAATATAACAGGTAAGACACTTACAAGGCCTCATGAGTTCGAGTGGGTTCTCTGCAGTTGACCGGTGATCAAACAAAGTATAATCAATATCCAGAACAAGCAGCTTTTTACCTTCACGGCAAGGATTACGGAGCTCAATCTGAATAATCATGAACATGATCATCATAAAAAAGGAAAGTAAGAAACGATATGATCTTAACCCACATAAAATATCAGCTGTTTCTTATTGAAAGTATATACTGTGTACAATTTCAATATAACTATACTTAGAATATACAGCACCAACAGCCCCATCTAACCAAAAAGCAACTTAGCTAAATAGAAAAATAGTTAATAATTCTTACACTCATATAGAATAGTAGTTCTATGCATCTAGCATCAAAATGCATGTTATCGTCAATGATCATGGTGCAAGAGGCTTTAAAAGACCAGAATGATAGGGTTAATTGGGATCATGGGTTCCGTGCACACACTACACCATTATAAAGGATACATTTTAGTGTTTTTGTAAAAACTATTACTAATGAGTACCTTCTATCAATTAATTACCAAAACAAAGTTTTTGAAAATGGTAAAAGTATTACCAATAACAAATTAAAGCAATGTCCCCATTAAGTTCCTAATTAGTTCTACCAAGACTTTCAAAAATGACCGCTGATTTTTAGGATTTAGGATCTTTTTCTACAAACTTAGCCACTTACGGTGCCATTCGTAGTAAAATAACTTCACTTAAGTAGTCTTCATCAAAAAAAAAAAAAACTTCACTTAAGTAGTCTTCTTACTTCAATAAGTCATTTGAAGTGCCAATGGAACTCATATAGCCTAAATACCATAGTCATTTTGTTGAAACTTGCCACTCCACAACATTAGCCTCCATATTTTGGGGCTTAACGCAAATACAAGACAATATATTACCCGTGTGCCCCTCAATCCATACCGTCTCCTCCTCATCAACACATTCTCACCGAGCCACCACTATTTGTCTTAGAAGTGTGATTTCATACGTAAATTTTCATTGTTCCAAAATTATCTTTTACAAAGATGCAGATTAATCGAACATTTGTCATTTGGTCAAGAGGATCTCATGACAAGAATGTAACACCAACACCATGAACCAAAAATGATTTTTTATTATGATGGCGGTGTTTGGGCTAACTTGAGCACACCTTGATTAGTCCACCAGTACCGCCTACAATCAGGGGGTGCCAGGAAAGCTTACCCACTAAGGCTGGAGGAGATGCGCTCGTACTGAGTGTTATAGCTGGATTCGAACTTGGTATCTCCAGGTTGTTACTCCCATGCCTCAACCACTCAGCTACATCTTTTGGGACGATTCAAATATGAAATACAAAAAGATCCTGAATTACAACTAATGCATTCTATTTCCCTATATAACTCCGTCTATTATAAAATTTTGGTCATGTATTCTTCTTCCAGAATTATAGAAAAGAATTCATCTACTTCACAATCTGACTATAATCCTTTTCGTTCATCCAAAAGAACGAGCGGCTCCAGAAATATGTTCAATTAGTTGTGCCAATGATACATACAAGTAAAAGCAAGAAAAAGAAACATACAAGTAAAAGAAAATGAAGTAGTATGGAAAGCTATTGGCCTAAAAAATTAAGAAGTTTCGTGTAAACTTTAATAATATGAGTGGAAAAGGTTAAGCAAACAAACCTTGTGCTGCTCAACGCGCCTCTTCAACTTCTGTTTGTTGATTTCTTTATCCTTAATATCAACAGCTTCCTCTTGCCCAAGCTCAAAATCATCAATGATATCCGGAGATTCCACTTGATCAACAATTATATCATCCTCCACAGTCCTGCAAATCAAAATAATACTCATTATTCCCAAATTAAAGTCCAATATTTTTTTTTATAACAGAGAAATTTCCTAGAGTGAGTACGGTTCGAAAATCGGTGGATAATAGGCCCGCCCTCTACCCTTATCCACTTAAATGGTAGCTTTTTTTAGTTGCTAGCTATTGTTGCAACAAGACCTTTAAGAAGACTTCGTAGAAGACTTGTAGGTAAAGTAAAAGAAATTAGAAGTAAAGGACAGCTTGGTGCACGAAGCATCCCGCATTCACGCAAGGTCCAGGAAGAATCGTACCTCAAGGGGGTGTGATGTGGGCAGCCTACCCTGATTCTACGGCTTGAACTCGTGGCCTATGGGTCACACCGGGACAACTTAGATAAATTAATAGAACTAGATTAAGAGATTGAGATAAATCTCTAGTATGGGGAGACCAACTGGTCGAGCGCGTTTTATGCCTCAAGGGTGGAGGTTTGAACCTCAACCTTGGATTGGAATATTTTGTTTTACAATTCAAGAAAAAATCTCTAGAATTGGGACCTATTGTACTCATTTCTCATAATTCCAATTTTGCAAACTCAAGCAACTCGCACCTACGACGAACCCAATTACTTATCCCTTCAGATGGAGGGAAGAGGAGAGAATGAGTACAATAGGTAGCAAAATAGCATATCATAGCTAGAGAAATAGCATATATTTGTCATGTTAGATCTGATAAGAATCTAAGTTCGATTCTTCAGAAATGCAGATTTCCTAATTAGCTAAGTATAGGAAAGTTCAAGTTTAGGAGTTATTTTGTTTGATTTTCTTTGCTCAGCCGACTGAGTTATAAGTCTGGCTAGAATTGTAAATATTTACTTGGTAATTAATGAAGTTGGATAGTTACCCAAAAAAAAGAAGAAGAAGAACAGGAGAGAGAGAGCTTCTTTTTTTTTTTTTTGATAAGGTAAAGAAGAAGAAGAAGCAGAACTATAAACTGAAAGAAAAAGAAAGAATATAATTGTCATCTCCCAAGTGTTGCCAAGAACATAAGCATCAAAATGTTCTCTAGAAAATACCGAGAAAAAAAGAACTGAGTGGACCAAAAATGTCACAATGGCACCAAGTCACAGGTGAATGCACTTTAAGAGTGAATAAAAGATTTAACATAGATCAACTCATACAATACAAGATAACATAAATAGGGCATAAATGTGTTTCAAAATTCCACTAATTCAAACAGACGAAATTGTTATTTTCCTCCGAAACAGAATGCTAACATCTATTTTGCCTTTCACTATAATCACGTCATACAAGAATGAGAAATCAACCCACTAATAGTTGTTTGGTTCACATACTAGCAACTGGATATAGGTGAAATTGACAAACAAGAAATTGACATGCAATTTTATCAATCATATCGAGAGCCAACATTTGGTGTGTCAATTACACCCCACATTAGGCACCATATTTTAAATTGGCCATTTGGTTGTATTTTTCCTAATTCCCTCTATTTGGCTATCCACTATATTAGCAATACGGAGAATTCTGTATTATCCAATACAACCTGGAGGTAGTTTTTGACAATAAATGGATTAGAACTCAACCATATTATGATATTAATGACAAAAATAATCCATTTGTACATTGCAAAAGATCATAATATGTGCTGATATTAGAAAGACAATTTAAGCCACTAATAGACCACATGCAAATTAAAGCTTTTTTACATTATAATTGTTTTATTGATATTTCCAATTTAAACACATATTTTGTGCTTACAACAACAACAACAACAAAAAACCCGGTGAGTTCTCACAACTGGGGTGTGGGGAGGATAGTGTACGCAGACCTTACCCCTACCTTGGAGGGCAGAGAGGCGGTTTCCGATAGACCCTCGGCTAAAGACAAGATGAAAAGAATTAGTGGCAACAGGTGGTAACAACAACAAGGTATCAAGAAAACTAAAACTAAAACTAAAACGAAAGAATGCAATAAAACAGTAAATAGTACCATCAATCCAAGAATAAAGAGATACTATGCTAACACTACTGCTACCAATCCGAGAAAAAGAATAGACACGCGCGGCTGCCTGCTAACCATCCACCCTAATTCTCGAAAAAGAACAGACACGTGCTTAATTTCACATATTATAATATAGTGAATCATACTACTGGTGAGTTCACCATATTTGTTATAATAACTTTGAGTAGAACAAAGTTATTTGATATATGACGACCTGGGGCATAATTCGCACAGTAGTTCAAGTTTGGTTCCAATCCATGCAGACACGAAGCACAACACAAATGCCTCATATTGTGAACTCGTGCTACTTTATACTTTCGTATTATGTTCCTTTAGAATTAAAATTTCTATGTTATCATTCTCTCCATCTGACAATCCATGTATATTATTTAAATGTTAATGCCAAATTGAGCCTTGCGCCAAAAAAAGGTAACGCTTGGTGCCACCAGATGACCAGATCTTACCTCTAATGACCAGCCATATCTGTGATTCTACTTATCATGAATGGACCAGAACGGAAAGTTAGGGTGAACTTACTTCTGACATGCAACAAGCATTCACTATTACCAAACCACATAATATAGAAAGCTTTGATTGCACATAATCTTTTGCGACAAGATACGCATTTAAAAGAAGACTTAAAAGAAAAGCCTTGTATATCAGCCCACCTCTTAAATATCCTGCACTGAAAAAGGTATTCTTTTTTAAGTAGAGACTACCCCCTCTCTAATACCTAAACAGAGTTGCATCTAAAGGGACTAAAGGGATATTCTTCTCACATCCAAGAGAGAAAAAGAATCAGATAGGACAACAAAGGAAAAACCTTCTCTTGCCCTATAGCCTAACACCTTACATCAAACATGCACAAGATAAGATATTACACCTTCCATGTTGAGAATATCAACACCTTATCATAGTCAATCAAACATGGTACGAGGATGGAAAACTCACCTGTGAATATAACACTTATGGAGAAATTACATTAAATAAAAACTACATAAGAAAAATAACAGTCTATCTTGGTGCCCTACCGAATCTACAACAGTACAGTATTTCCTGAAAAGAGTTTTGTGGAATTTAATCAAAAATTGTTCTGATCGGTTTTGGATCATTAGCATGAATGTTTTCTTCTGATTTTATCTTTTCTTTTCTATATAACTTTCTCGACCTTTTGGCTACGATCAAGTGTAGTATCTGTTCTTATCTTTTCTTTCATTAAATAGGTCTCTTTAAGACTCTTAGCTTGAACATTGCGATAAACATAACTGTTAGAATCCTTTTAAGCATTCAACTCTTGCTACATGCATGGGAATCTTACCTTAGCTATGCAATACTTGTCAATAACTATCAAAGATTTATCTTTTCTAACGTAGACTTAAAAATAATGGCACAACATGGCATCCCAAATTCGAACACCATATTGATCCATTGAGATGCAAAATGCTGGATACCACCTTGTGTTAGGGAAACAAATTAAACTTAAATCATACGCTGCAACTGATACCTATCATGTAATTTGCTCGGTTAAAGCAAAAAACAAGATAAAAGAGGAGTTCCTTCTCTCTACTTGCTCCATCCTCTCCCAGCAATGTAAAACTAGTTATGTTGCTCGAACTCTTCGAAAATGTCGCCAGGTGCATGCCGGATCCTCCAAAAGTAGTGTATTTTTAGAGGATCCGACACGGGTCTGGCCGCATTTTGGAGAGTCCGCGCAACATAGAAACTAGTTAACAATATTTTGATTATTGAGATTTTATTTTTCATGTCCACACCTATTTAACATGTACTAATTAGTTAATTCATATTACCTTACTATCGTAATAACACAAGTAACCTTTCACCAATTCAGCTAGCTGATATACAACAATTGAAATGATAACATGCTTATAAGTTATCTTCTCATACTTAAAATTATACAATTTGGCAACCAGCATAAATGTCTCTGCACAATTTTTCTGTTGAAAATGAGATTAAAAAAAATTTAAGTTCTGTGACAGTGTATACATTGTTTACACTATCATACAACAACTCTTCACAACAACCTTGATATATAACCTAGAAACTAATAATAACCTGCTATAACCAGTTAACCTGAATAGATGGAGTAAATTACACTGTCAGTGTATAAAACTTGAAACCTTCTTTAAAAAAAAAGCATTTTTCGACATATACATACAATAATCAATCAATCCACTATCTCAATTCCAAACTAGTTAGAGTTGGCTATATCAGCATTCTATATCAATTCCACTCCATTTGGACAGGGCTTTGCGTGGGGGGAGAGAGAGAGAGATGAGAAGCTAACCCGATCATAGTCATTTTGAAAGAGGATTTGAGAGGAATCTGAGATAGAAGGAGAGTCTCATCAGCGAGTTTTGAACCGACTTTTGGGTATAGAAGCTTCTGGCGTTTAGGCAACACTTTTGTCACTTCACATATGCGTCGTTTTAACTCGCCGACGGTGTCATCGCCGCAAACTCTGACGGTGTACTCTTTTCCGCTCCATTTCACCGTCAGCGTTAACTCTTCCGCCGTCACCGGAGACACTGCAACTGCCGCCGACGATGATTCCGCTGCCATTTCGTTTTCCTCTTCTCGATGGCTCACTAGATACTCCTTTATAATTAGTACTCCGCAGTAGTACTGCGATTGTCTTTCCTGAAAAGTTTCGTATTTACCAATTGACCCCAATTCTTTTGCATTTCTTCTGTTTTTCCACCATTCTTTTGCATTTCTAGTCTACGCCTCCTTACTTTTAAGCTGATTTCAACACGTAATGAGAATGTCATTTTTAATTCCAAAATGTAAAATAAAATATAATATGGCGACGATATGTATAATGCTAATTTTCATTAATGTCGCACTAGGAAAGATTAATATCATAAATTCAAATCACATTAAAATTTGAGTTTACATTCGTCTCTTATATTTTGATTTTTTTTTTACTACTATATGCTAAATGATCAGTTTGCGAGAGTGATATTATGCAAGTATTTCAACTATTATATTACCACTTGATAAAAACTATTGTATAACAGTAAATCAAGTTTAAGATATTTAGGACATGAGACCTAACCGCTAGAAATAATATTGGTCAACTTACGTAGATCAACTCCCCTTCTTTATAAAGTGAAATTAATTATTAAACATATTTACTTCTTTTATTAGATCTCATTACATTTTCTTAATCCAAACATTTAAGAAATTCTAAGAGAATTTTGACAATCTACTTATTCAAGAAGCTTCGTCGATTTGTTCGCCTACAAAAGTATACAAGACAGTAGCTCTACAAGTATAGTAATCAGATCAACAACAACAACAACGATCCAGTATAGTTTTACAAGTGGGCATAGTAATCAAATCAATAACAATTATTATCTTAAGGGTTCATCTTGGTAGAAAATAGTTTCAAATTAACTGAACTAGACAAAATTTTGATCGATGATATTAAAATCTCCTAAATAATGTAAACTCCAAAACCCAACAAGTAATAATTAAAAAATAATATTTCCTTGCCTGCATTAAGATTTAAAACTTGTCGTAAAAAAAAAAAAAGGCAAACGGGTATATTATGAAACCATAAAAAATTAAAAGGCACACCATAGTTTCAAAATTTGTGAAAAATATAAGCAAGTTGCATGCTTCTTTTTAGTCATTCAGTAACAATGACACAGGGTAAATTTTAAAAAAGATCATATAATTGGGACTTTCTTTTTTATCAAGGTCATATAATTATATTTTATCACACAAAAATCATAAAATTTACTCACATAAAATCATAGTGACCAAAGAACACAACTTTCCGGCAGTATATTCTTATTTGTTTTTTTTTTAATTTTCCATCTAACAAAATAATAACTTAATTACAATAGGAGAAATATATATATTAGCCGCTCGAAAAAATAATAGCCGATAAAATATATAATTAACATATTTTATATAATTTTTGACTAGCAAATGAAGTTAGCCAACCCACCAGTTAATTTTATATATATATATATATATATATATATATATATATATATATATATATAT
>MDKI01010828.1:0-18610 GCA_005239505.1 Nicotiana paniculata | reverse complement strand
ATGATTTATATGGTCATGTTTTGATGTGTTGGATTTTCTTGTACCTATGGACATAGATTTTGTATATTATGTAACAGTTTTATAGTTATATGAAGTTGTTGGAACGACCCCGTACAACTATATACCATATTAGTATAGTTATACACTATATTGGTATCGTACTAGTAGAATTATTTTTTGGTTGTATTAGTTGTATTTAATTGGTACACTATTTGAATTTCTTTTAATAATAGTAATATAGTACAATATCTTGAAATACTTTATTTTATTAATATGTGGTACACTATTTTTTTATTTTTCTCTTTATGCATGTGTGTTATGTAATAGTAGTATAGTCATACATTTGCCGAAAATTAACCAGTAAAGTTGTATATCATGGTGGTATAGTTATATGCCATATTGGTATCATATGGTAGTTTGAACATTTTTTTGGTTGTTTTAGCTATATTTTTAAGTGATTATTATTCTGAAATTATTTATATGAACATGATTTGCAGTGCTGGAATTTTTTTGTGCCGATGGACAGATTATGTGCATTATGTAATAGTTTTTATAGTTATAGGCAATTGTTGGAATGACCCCATACAACTATATACCCTTGTAATATACGGAATGAGCAAGTTGCTTTGCGAATATTTAGCTTGCAATGCGAGCATGTAATTTTCTCATACTTTTATTGCATCATTTAATGTTTTGGTATAATAGTAAAGTCGCAGATAGTTGTAGCAATATTCAAGAGCATCATATACTCTGTTGGTATACATGTATACCATATTGGTATCATATGGTACTAGAAGTCTTTTTTGCTACTAATATTTTTATTGCATTTTCTAATATTTTATTATCATTTCTATTCTAACTAGTAGATATGAAGATTTGGTGGCCGTAGATTATGTTTTCTTGCTCCATGACTAGTTGTGTTACTGTTAATGATAGAGCGTGTACTGATATTTATAGGGAATGAGATCAAGGTTTGCATGACAATCACATGTTGATTCTTAGAATCTGATTATGTATTTATGGTGCTCAGCAACAATCAGTGCGATATTCAGTGAATTAGATTAATAGCCTGTTTGACCAAGCTTCTAAAATCAGCTTATTTTAAGAAGTGCTTTTCTCAAAAGTACTTTTTAAAAAGTGTTTTTGGTGAGAAGCAGTTTGTGTTTAGCTAATTAATTTGAAAAACACTTTTGAGCAGTAGTTAGTGTTTGGTCAAGCTTTTGGAAACTGCTTCTAAGTGTATTTTTCTCAATAGTGCTTCTTAGAAAAGTGCTTTTGAAAAGAAGCTATTTTTTCCTGCTTCTGCTTCTCCTCAAAAACACTTTTTTTTTCCTTCCAAAAATTTGGCCAAACACCTCAATTTTTGGCCAAAAGTGTTTTTGGCCAAAAAAGGCACTTTTGGCCCAAAAAAAGCTTGGACAAACAAGCTATAAGTGACAACTGATAATATTAAGTTTAATAATTGAATTTAAAAAAAAAAGATAAAAGGTATATTATACTAGTTATATTTTTAAAAAAAGGTGAACAAATATTTACTATATCAATTATTTTTTCTTATTGTATAAAAAAAAAAGAATAAGAAAAAAAAAGTGAAAACAATAAATGAAATTATATTATGAAGAGAAAAAGAACATTAAAAAAATAAGTTAAATGAAATTAGAAAAGGAAAAAAGAAAAAAACAAGAAGAAATCGAGAAAAAAAGAAAAGGAGATAAAAAGGAAAGAAAAGGAAAATAAGCATAGAAATAAAAAAGAATTGGAGAAAAAAGAGAAAATTTCCCACAAAAACTACTATGGGTAGGAAATGTAATTAGTTTGATGGGTAGAAAAATAAATAAATAGGCAAGAATAAATAGTTTTGTTTTTATGGGTAACTCTGTTATTCTCCCTATCTATATCACGTTGTATATCAAACAAGATTTTCATTGATATACCTAAACATGTATATCAATATGCATGATATATAGGAGATAAGCAGATATAGAGATAATACATAGTGATATACACTGATATATATGGTGATATACAAAGGGGATACAGGCATGGAGTTTTCTTCAACATCTAGTTACCAATCTGAAAATCATCTCAAATCCTCCTTAAATCATCTCCAAATATCTCCAAAACCAATATTCAAACTCCTTCAAATATTTTCATGAAAATCGAATATCAAACGTTATACGATTTCAACATAAATAACTGCAAAATCAAAAAATAACAAAAAATACAACCTAAAAGAGTGTTTATTGGATGATGACAAAGAGAGAGATTGAAGATTTGGAGAGAAATAAAAGAAATTTGTTTGAAGAGAGAGATTGCTTTTTTATTATGAAATAACCTAGTTTGTCTATAAAATACTAATTTAATAAATTAAATATAAATGTGTGCTACAAAGTGTTAATAACCATAAGTTAAACTTTTTTATATCATTTATTAGGCTAGAATGCCATGCAGTGCAAAAGCCCTAATTAAAATTACTAATGATTGGTAGTATAAGCTGTTTAAATGAATGTTAATGATTTTTGTTCCAATTCTTTTTTGAGAAATTACCAGTTATATCAGCCCATACACAAATTAGTGCAAAAATTATTCAATTCATAATACATTATTTATATTAGTCAAATGCTACTTATATTAGTCAATTAGCTATTTATAGCAAATAAAAGGTTAAATTTTGCTTTCTTTTGAGTGGGTATTGTTGGAATAGATTGGGTACATTTTAAGGAGTTCGAATCTCAGTTTTGGGGTAATTTGGTAGAGTTTAGAGGTGGTTTGGATTGAAATTTCGAAGTAGAAGATGAAATAAAAAAGATAATATGTGTATCACACTGTGTCATTTATGTATCACATATATGTCATAAGTGTATTATATGTGTATCACATGTATATCCTTGTATACCTGTGTGTGAGATACATGCGTGATACATGTGTTACAGAAAAAAAAATTTAACTCAATTTTAACTACGATTTTTGATACCAAATCACCTCCAATTCCTCAAAATTTTGTGTATTGACTCATCTATATGTTTTAATGAATTTCAATCATACCTATTGACAAAAACTCCTTTTATCAATAGGTTTTTAGAATCTTGTATATTTTTCTTTGTATTTTATCACCTTATTTGCTACCTTATCTCTGAAATTTCTTGTTAGTCTTGCATCTAGTGTTGCTGACCAGGCTTACAAATATGAAAGGATATTTTCGTGTGTCACTTTTGGAGAGAAAAAAAACTTTATTTATCCTGGTTTTCAGTTCTTGTATGCACTTGGCTCGTTTTGACAAGTTTGTGATTAATGGCTAGAGGTTGGTAAGGTTGAGCTTATATTTTTGGACATTTCCGTAAGATTCTCATTTTTAAAATAATATTCTACTTTTGATTTAATTCATTCAAATTTAGCTTTTAATTTAAACTAGTCTTTATGTACGTGTTTTAGTGTAACGTCCAACTAAGAAGAGAAATAAACTAAAGTATGAGAATGTATTTAGAAGTGTACAAATTCAGTAGACACAACGAATAGTGAACAAAATTAATTTCATGTAACTTATGTGTTCTGAAGATATTGAAGACATTACATGTTTAGTTAATTCATACCAAGTATATTTATTATCACTACTATTTTGTAATTATTTGTATGAATAAAGAGGGTATGAAAAACTTATGTCGGCGTATGAGAAGACTTTGCATATTTAAAGAATTTAGTTCTTGTTGAGGTACAATAGGAGTGACAAGAAGCTTTTAGCCTTTAATTTGAAAATATATGAACAAATATATAAAGAACTTTGGCAACAAAGTATGTTATCCTTGCAATCTATCTACACGCCTTACCAATTATATTCTTATAGTTATTTGACGAGGATTTTCAGAAATCACTATAGTTTAGTGCCTATTAATTTTTTAAAGCTATTATATACGTAATTATTTTTTGTAATTATTTTTCAATTGTTACGGTAGTGTATTCACCTAAAAGCGCCTAAAAATCAAGGTAGTTCAGCTGTACGCGTATGTTTTCACATATATTCGCGCCATGTATCATGAATACAATAGCAGAAAGTGCCTAAAATCAGAGCCTTTCAGCTGTACGCGTGTGTATTTTCGCTATTGTATTCATAAATACAGCAGTAAAAAATACCTAAAATCAGGGCAACCCAGCTGCACGCGCATGTATTCAAATGTATTCACGCCATGTATTCATAAATACAACAGCAAAAAGCGCCTAAAATCAGGCAGTCCAGTTGTACGCGCATGTATTCACATGTATTTGCGCTGCTGTATTCATGAATACAACAAAATGACGCCTAAAATCATGGCAGACCCGTTGTACGCGCATGTATTCACATGTATTTGCGCCATGTATTCATGAACACAATAACGACAAGCACCTTAAAAATATGTATGTCCAGCTGTCTAAGAGAGAGGAAAAACATAAATAGCGTATTTCATGCCTCAATGGTAGTATATATCATAAATACCTATTTGCTATAAAATATAAAAGGTAGCTATAAAAATAATATTTTAAAATAATTTTGATTCATAATAAATAAGGTGTATACCTTTGTTATATAATGTGAAATTTCCTTACTTGATTGTCAATCTATTCTCTCCTCTTCATCCTCATTCTTTGTTTTTATTTTTTTATTTTTCTCTCATCTGTGCTATTAAGATTTGAGTCTTAATAGGTTGGTCTCTATTAGAATATAATTTTCTTATTTAAAATAAATGTTCTCAGTGAAATAACAAAAAGATGAACCAAATCGATAAAACTAAATTCGTCTCGTGTTATGATTCTTCTCATACATTTGTTCTCTTTTAAAAATCAAATTATAATTATTCTCACACGTATATTTAAGTAATGACATTTATTTTTTTAATTCAGTTGACTCATCATTGTAACTACCTGAATGTCCCAAGTAATGACATTTATTTTGCCCTACGATTCTCACGTTTTTTTAGAAGTTGATTTTAATTCTTAGAACTATGTGTCACAGACTCAACAACTTATTAATATGTTATACTGTACATCATGTTAATTTATTCAATATTTTTTTTTTGGTTAATCACCGATTACTTTCTATTAATGGATAGTATTACAGGGAGCGTCAGTTACATTGTTTTTAAAATTTTATGAAGTCTGTTCTAAAAAAAGTACTATTTGTTATGGCACTTGGCCTACAAAAATCTGTGTCATGAGTTGGGGTGTAAGAACAATTCTTTTCTAACCGTGTACAAAAAATTCTAATTTCAATGGACTCAAGTAACCACTCCAAAAATTTATTCTTCTTCCTATGTTAATTAGTTTACTCATGCCCCCTAACTTTTTGGTGATATTCTTCTACCTTAAATTAATACTTCTATTACATTATAAATAGTTAATGGTGTTAGGTCATCTTAATTAGAATTTTTAAAACTTTAAACATTCTTATGTCGAACATAGTATGCTACAGCACACGTTGTTCACAATATTTAAGTAGTTTACAATTACAAATTAAGCACATATCCATCATGATTTTCATAATTATTTCAGTTTGGTTTGAACTTTGTAAAAAAATCAACCATTTACTATAAATTGTGATAGATTTAAGGAAATTATTATACTTAAAGAATATAGAAATTTACTTTGTAATAAATAAATTTATCGTTGGGCTAGGTTTTCTTTCTCCTACTGTTTTTTTAATTTTCCATGAAGGATTTGCAAAAATTAAATAAATTTGGTGTTATAAATGGTAAAGGAAAAAAACTAGATAGAAACACATCTGAAAAGAAATAGTTCTTTAATAAGCAATTCATTTATGAGTACTCTACTCTCATTGGTTGGGCCCAAACAAAAATAGGATTATAGGCGTATCCTTTTCGTTGATTCTTTTGTTCTGTAAACTAACTTCTTTGCTGTCTAAACAAATTAGGTTTACATTATCCTAATGTTTTCGTTTAGGTTTTTGATGTTCTTTCAGGTTTTTTCACTTAAGTCCCTATTCTACTATAAATCTACATCTTTTTCGTGTACTATTTCAATTGTGTCTTTTCTTGAGGATTCTTGTGTTTAATATTTTAAGGTTATTTTGGTCTATCAACATTGCATTTTTTATAATAATTGTAACGATCCGACCGGTCGTTTTGAGTATTTGTATCTCGCTCGGTTGTTTAGGGGCATGATTATTAGCTCCGTATGATGTATTAGAACTTATGTGAATCATTGGTTTTAATTTTCAGGTTATTCGGCATCGATTTGGAAGGATGGATTTCAATGCTGAAGCTTTAAATTGGAAGAGTTGACCAAGTTTGACTTTTTGTGAATTTGACCCCGGAACGGAGTTTTGCCCGGATTTGCATTTGAATGTTTCTAGAAGGTTTCGGTGCAAATTGACGAAAATTGAAAATTTGAAGCTTTGGAAAATTCATAAGTTTGACCGAGAGTTGACTTTGTTGATATCGGGTCCGAATTGTGGTTCCGAGAACTGGAATAGCTTCGTTATGTCATTTTGAACTTGTGTGCACAATTTGGGTTCATTCCGGATTGATTTGCTATGTTTCGGCACGAGTTTTGGAAGCTAAAAAGTTCAAAGTTCTTCAATTTCGAATTGAAGTGCGATTCGTCGTTTCGATGTTGTTAGGTATTGATTTGAGGTCTCGAGTAGATCCGTGTCATGTTATGAAACATGTCGGTATATTTGGATGGGGTCCCGAGTGGCTCAGGTGAGTTTCAAATGAGGTTCGGACAATTTCTCATTCTTATTTGGTTGTTGGTAGCTGCTGGTGCTGGTGTTGCGCACCTACGGTTGAATTTGCACAGGTGCGATGGTCGCGGAAGCGACATAGCAGTCGCAGAAGTGAGGGAGAGCTGGCTGGGGAGGCTTCACAGAAGCGGTTCATCAGGCATAGAAGAGCGATCGCAGATGCGACCGTGGTTATCGCAGAAGCGGCCTGTCTCGCAAATGCGAGCCTTTTCCCGCAAAAGAGAAGGTCGCAGATGCGACCTCTTTTCCGCAAATGCATAATCTGCTGGGCAGAAGCTATAAAATTGAGGTGTTGGTTCTTTCATCATATTTTGAGATGTGGGACTCGGATTGAGGTGGTTTTTGGAGCAATTTTTATCATAAGGATTGGAGTAAGTGTTCTATACTTGGTTTTGATCTTATTTCACGAATCTATCTTCATTTTTGGCAATTGGTTGATGAATTTTAAAGAGAAATTGGAGGTTTTAGCCTAAAGTTTTATAATGTGAATTATTGAGTTTTGAACATCGATTTAGAGTCGGATTTTAGTGAAACTAGTATGGTTGGACTCATAATTAAATGGGTGATCGGATTTTGTGAGTTTCGTCAGGTTCCGAGACGCGAGCCCGGGGGACTTTTTGGCCGATTTTGGGCTTTTGAT
This sequence comes from Nicotiana paniculata, assembly GCA_005239505.1. Taxonomy (NCBI): domain Eukaryota; kingdom Viridiplantae; phylum Streptophyta; class Magnoliopsida; order Solanales; family Solanaceae; genus Nicotiana; species Nicotiana paniculata. The sequence continues at coordinate 11,240 of MDKI01010828.1, read as the reverse complement.
TAAAGATTCGACCTTTATCGAATGTGTTTTTTCCTTGGCACTATTTGATGTATTTGAGTTACTTTTGGCTAATTTTGAGCCGTCCGGAGGTCGGTACGCGCGAGATGGCATTCTTAGAGCATCGTTTGGCTTGCTCGGTATTGGAATTAGCTTGTTCGAGGTAAGTAACACTTCAAAACTTAGTGTTGAGGGTATGATATCCTGAATTACGTGTTATGTGTTTGGTGTTGAGGTGACACACATGCTAGGTGACAGGCGTGTGGGCATGCACTGTGTGAATTATGACTCCGCTATTTCTGCGGTAGTGTGTAGTTACCTGACCTTACCTGTAACCATGAAACTAAGGACTTGAGCTCTTAAGCTATTATCCATGTTAGAAACCATGTCTAGGCTACATGTTTATTCTATTGAGACCCACCGAGGTCATTTCTGCTGTTGAGCTATCTGCTTTCATTGCATTTACGTACTCAGTCATATGCATTCATATGCATATCATATCTCACTCTCTGTTGTTATTTATTGATACATCATATCATCATTTTAGGGCTAGTTTCATGACATTGAGAGCCCGTGAAGGAGAGACCGAAGAGATTGATGACTGCGTGAGGCCGAGGGCCTGAGTGAGAGTGATATTATGGAATCGGGTTGCATGCCGCAACAGGTTTTACTGATTTATGATAATGCCTTGGCTGAAGGAGCCCCCTGGAGTCTGCACACACACCAGTGAGCGCAGGTGATCTCACACACACACACACACACACGCAGCAGGTATTGAACAGTGCTGAGTGATTGAATGCGCTGAGTATTGAGCATGGTGAGAGAGAATGTGAGACAATGATATTGAGTACTCTGGGAGTGTGAGTACATGAGTTCATCACTGAGATGTGTTGCATTTGACATGTGTACTTAAGATACATGCGTAGAGATACATTTCCTTCTGCTACCTGGTTTTGGTGACATTTATGATTTTACCTGTATGTTGACATGTAGGCATAGTGATTTACTTTCCTCATGCTATATTAAAATGAAACATATTAATTATTGTTGAAAGGATTTTTGGGAAAATCACAGTTTTCAAACTTATATTTTAGCAATTTCGGTAAAAGATTTGGATTTTCACTGAGATACTTGATAATCATGCCTATTTCCTGGAACTGTGAATGAGCTGAGCATTTTATTTCTGAGATACTTCTTTTATTACTTGCATTATGTTGTTATGAACTGTTGTTGGCTATTGGTGTTGGACTCGACCTTTGTTCCAGCTCGTCACTACTTTCAACCTCAGGTTATGTTTGTTACTTATTGAGTACATGGGGTCGGTTGTACTCATATTACACTTCTACACCTTGCCTGCTGATGTTGGTTATTGATATTGCTGTGATCGACGGGAGCTGGATTTGAAGATGTACCTGCGTTCTGATCGTAGCCGCCTCTTGTTCATTGTAGCCTTAGATTCATAACAATCTGTTTATGTACATTTCGAACAGATGTTGTATTTATTTCACACCAGCTTTGTATATTCTAAATCTTAGACACTCATGATTTGTACTACCAGTCTTTGGAAAATGTATAAGATTCAGTTAATTTCTTTTACTTAATTATTTTATGAAATATTATTTGAATTGGATAGTTATTAATTGGCTTACCTAGCGGGTTGGGTTAGGTTCCATCACGACTAGTGGATTTGGGTCATGACAGATTGGTATAAGAGCTCTAGGTTCATAAGTTCTACAAGTCATGAGCAAGTGTCTAGTAGAGTCTTGCGGATCGGTATGATGATGTCCATACCTATCTTTGAGAGGCTACAAGACATTTAGGATATAATTCCCATATTTCTTTCCTCATCGTGCGACATTGATTCAGCTTGAAACGTAAATCTTTGAATTCCTTCCACGCATTTGTATGCGCATGTGAGCGCTCGGTATCAACTGTGCATCGACAACTTGTGATTGCATGGATAAAGTGCGAGATGTGATTTCAGTGTGCTGATGATGGGCCAGTTAGGAGGACTTAAGAGTAGGTTTTGACTGTAGCTTGAGCATAAAGATTTCGGTTGTGTGAGCACGTGCTTTTGGACTTATAAGTTCGGTAGTGTCCCAATTAGTGGAATGTGTGGCTCGATGAGTGGTTGGATGGCTATATAACGAGTATGATGTGACTGCGGGAAGTGCTTAGATTGTTCGAGATTGACGAGAAGAGTTTGCTTGAGATGTAGAAAGGACTATTGGGTGCTTGATTTTTGTCTTGATTTGACGTATAGTCTCGAGTTATGGGTGTGTTCAAGGATCTTTCATGTTGTTTAATTGTAAACTGGATAGATTTTCATGTAGTGTAATGAGTTTAGAATCAAGAAGATTAAGTGATTGCGTAGTAGTTGTGACTCTGGAAGGGTATAGAGAGATGGCAGTTTGAGGCAAAGCAGGTATATTATCTCATGTGGGTTGTCCTGAGGTTGCGTGATCCCTATGTTGTTTTGTAGAGAGTTCTCTTTTACTAGTGAATTATATGTGTTGCAATTTGAGTTTGGATTGCTTGTGGGAGTTGTCATGACTGTTACTAGGGTGAATGCCAGATTTGTAGATGATTTGAGGTACTAGATGGTTTGTGTTATAGGAGCTCATGAAGGATTTAGTTGACTCTCACTGCGGTATTGTGGCAGTAATAGAGTATGGTCATTGTGAGTTATTGTGTGTTTTGATCTATGTCTTTGGGACAAGTGGGGGAGTCTTCTATCAATGATTTGATTGCATGGTTATGTGTTGTATTATTTCGGTTTGAGGTATACCTGTGAATCAGTTATGACTTGTAGAGGTTGAGATTGAGGATGGCTCGAGTAAGGAAATTTCTGGATACGGGTTGTATTACACTATATGGGTATATGGGAATCATGGGATGATTGAGTGGTTATTCGTGAAGGATGTAGTGTGTATGGAGTAGGAATTTGCGTGGTTGTGTTACGATGGGGTTACTTCTTTGGGTGTTGTCAGGCTAATGGGGCACATGTCGTTCGGCCCGTTTGGGCGGTGCAATTGAGATCTGAGTAGAGTGGATGACTCTCGAGAATGGTTCTAATGGATTCAAGATTCATATGTAGAAATTGAGAATTTTTAGGATTTGTATATGGATAGAAACTGAGATTTACACTGGATGGTGTTGAGACTTGTGGGATTTCTATAACATTATGGATTATACACTTCAGTATCGAGGAGGTGAAGGAAACAATTTTGGGTTCGCAGAAGGTTTCTTTAGAGTGGTTATCGTGGTTGTGGTACTTGTGGGGTACTTAAGAGGGAATTCAACGGCTTATGGGCCTTAGGGCGGTGTGGTTCTATGCTAGAGTTTGTGGGGCAAGTTTTGGTTAATGGTCGTGGTGTTCTAGCAAGGAGAAATATCGATTTGAAGGCAATTCGAAAGGAACTCGGAGAAATAGAAAAGTTTTGTAGTAGGTCGGATCAACACGGTAATGGGCATGATCGGATTTTTGGGTACCTATGATGTGGTGAGTTTTTACAACTGTTTTGTGGAAATTCTCTTGGGTTTGGCGACATGCGTGGCTTGGTTGAGTTAGAGGTATTCAGTTTTGATGGCTTGGTTACGCGTTAATGGGTTTCGAAGAGTTTTCGCTAGTTTCTACCACGGTTTGAGGTGGATATCTCTTACCGGCGTAAGGATCATGTTGAGTATTGTGATTTTCTCCCTGATGAGATCAAATGGAAGGTTCCTAGCTAATTGAAGATGTATTTTTCCGGTGATCAGAGTGATTATGAGATTCTCGTACCTTTTCATATGACGGGATGATAGATGTGGTGTGATGTTTAGGATTGAGATTTGCATGTTCAAGGTCACAGTTCAGTTTTGAAGGAAAGGTCATGAATTCTTAAGCAACACAGACAATTTCAGATAACTAGGTGAGTGATATCGCTATTTGGTATTTCTGGAGGAGAGTGTACATTTTAGAAGGCACTGTAGTTTGATTTACGGATGCTTCATTTGTATTGCGGTACTCGCCTAGTTAATCGACTGCTGATATTCAGATTTTTGCTATGTGGAACGGGAGAGTTATAGAAGTATTCCCCATGGGATGATCGTGTATGAAAGATGTGTTAGACATTCAGACGGTAGAGTTGGGATCGGATATAGAAATTCATGTGTTCTATGGATATGGAGGATGGATGACATCGGATTCGTTGACTCGACGCCGTTATTGCAGAAAGGTGTGTCTTTTGGTTAGAGTGAGCTTGTTGGTGTTCTGATATATTCTATATGTTATCCTTCTATGCTACGGGGGATTGTGATACGTTGGTTATATACACACATGGTGCGGTTCTGTTTGGGCCTTATAGCGGAATTTCAGAGAGATATGTATTTGGGTATGCATGATTGATTGCGCATTGGTTATATTCTTTCGGGTATATGTGGAATTGTGAAATATGCTTCTTTGTTGTCATGGTCATGCACCTTGGGTACTTGATGTCGAGATACGTGTGATTATTGATTTTGAGCAAGGTGGCTTGAGGTATATAATATGAACCAGTGTTTGGATGGGGTCACGCATTGCGGTAGAGTTATGTTGAGGTATGCTCCATTGTGTTAGATTCGTGTATTATGGTTCTAGGTGTGTGATGGATTTTCAGTATTTCGTTGTGGCGGTACTTGTTGAACTTGCAGGATGGTTCTCTCGTTTAAGTCATTTTCATGTTTGAGTACATTTGAATTATTGTGTATGTGTGCATGGATTGAACGATTTGTGGCTCTAGGTAGTATTGGTGTTGCATGTCAGTAGAGTAGTTGGTATTTAATAAGATAAAGTCGTCGAATCTAGGAGGGGTGATATCGGATCGGAAGGCAATACATTTGGGAGGATAATATCGGAAGTCAGCTTAGAAATTCGCTATGGTTCTTGTTGAAGGAGAGGGAGCTCCATGACTTGTTGATCTGATGAATGATTCTGAGTTTCCGCGTGTTTCTTTCATCATCGACAGTGTACGAAGGTTTTCAAATGAGGTTTTGTTTGATATGAGGTCTATTACCGGTATTGGATTGTTTTGAGCAGCTACTATGATTAGAAATCATTATTATAATTGAGTTATGTGGTATATCCTGTTATTTTACCTTGGGTTATGATTGTGGCTTGATACATCATGATCAGACTTGTACAGTGTGCCAATGCAACATTCGGGTCTTATAGGAAATTCCGGATGTTGGAAATTAGGTTCTAAGGTTTACGAGCTAAGGTTGAAGTAATGATCTTCAATATGTTGCGTTGTTGGGCCTTTACGGAATAAGATGACGTGGGTTCACCCCTGGGTATGTGCATGCTATGGATACACGGTATTTTGATGGCTTAAGAACAACTCTGGGCACGTTCAAGGACGAACATATGTTTAAGTGTAAAGATACATGGTGAGTTGAGCATTTGGACCTTGATCGATAGTTTACGGGCATGATTAGCTCTTTATGTTGTATTATGACTTATGTGAATCATCACTTCTGGTTTTCAGGTTATTCAGAATCGATTTGGAAGGATGAATTTCATTGTTGAAGCTTTAAATTGGAAGAGTTGACCAAGATTGACTTTTTGTGAATTTGACCCCGGAACGGAGTTTTGATGGTTTCGATAGATCACTATGGTGATTTTGGACTCGGGCGTATACCCGAATTTGCATTTGGATGTTTCTAGAAGGTTTCAGAACAAATTGACAAAAATTGGAAATTTGAAGTTTGAAAAGTTCATAAGTTTGACCGAGGGTTGACTTTGTACATATCGGTCCCGAAATAGCTTCGTTATGCCATTTGGGACTTGTGTGCCAAATTTGGGTTTATTCCGGATTTATTTGCTATGTTTCGGCATGAATTTTGGAAGTTGAAAAGTGCAAATTTCTTCAAGTTCGAATTGAGGTGCGACTCGTCGTTTCGATGTTTTTAGGTATGATTTTAGGTATCGAGTAGGTCCGTTTTATGTTATGGGACTAGTCGGTATATTTGGACGGGGTCCCGAGTGGCTCGGGTGAGTTTCAGACGAGCTTCAGACCATTTCTCATTCTTATTTGGTTGCTGGTAGCTGGTGGTGGTGGTGCTTGTGTTGCGCACCTGCGGTTGAATTTGTGCAGGTGCGATGGTCGTAGATGCGACAAAGCAGTCATAGAAGCAATTCTTCAGGCGCAGAAGCGCGATCACATATGCGACCATGGTCATCGCAGAAACGGCCTGTCTTGCAAATGCGAGCCTTTTTCCCGCAAAAGCGAAGGTCTCAGATGCGACCTCTTGTCCGCAAATGTGGAATCTGGTGGCAGAAGCTATAAAATCGAGGTTTTGGTTCTTTTATCATATTTTGAGATGTGAGATTCGGATTGAGGCAATTTTTGGGGCAATTTTCATCAGAAGGATTGGGGTAAGTGTTCTACACTTGGTTTTGATCTTATTTAATGAATCTATCTTCATTTTTGACAATTTGTTGATGAATTTTAAAGAGAAATTTGGGGTTTTAGCCTAAAGTTTTATAATGTGAATTTCTGAGTTTTGAACAACAATTTGGAGTCGGACTTGAGTGAAACTAGCATGGGTTGGACTCGTAATTGAATGGATGGTCGGATTTTGTGAGTTTTGTCGAGTTCCGCGGCGCGGACCCGGGTTGGACTTTTTGGCTGATTTTGGGCTTTGGATTAAAGATTCGATCTTTATCGAATGGGTTAGTTTCCTTAGGCATTTTTGATGTATTTGAGTTGCTTTTGGCTAGTTTTAAGTCGTTCATAGGTCGATACGTGCGAGATGGCATTCTTAGAGCATTGTTTGGCTTGCTCGGTATTGGAATTGGCTTGTTCGAGGTAAGTAACACTTCTAAACTTAGTGCTGAGGGTATGAAATCTTGAATTACGTGTTATGTGTTTGGTATTGAGGTGACAGACATGCTAGGTGACGGGCGTGTTGGCGCGCACTGTGTGAATTATGACTCCGCTATTTCTGTGGTATTGTGTATTTACTTCACCTTACCTGTAACCATGAAATTTCTAAGTACTTGAGCTCTTGAGCTGTGATCCATGTTAGAAACCATGTCTAGGATACATGCTTATTCTGTTGAAACCCACCGAGGTCATTTCTGCTGTTGAGCTATCTGCTTTCATTGCATTTACGTACTCAGTCATGCACATTCATACGCATATCATATCTCAGTCTCTGTTGTTGTTAATCATATCATCATTTTCGGGCTAGTTTCATGACATTGAGAGCCCATTGTTGATACCAATTTTTTCCATATATATTTTGTAAATATATATACTTTCAAAATAGTACATGAGCATCAACATGTATTTTCCCATAATTTTCTGTAATTTTTAAAAGATTTTAATCGATTTATTCCTGTATTTTTATTATGTAAACAATTATTAATTGCATCACAAATAATTTTATAATGATTTTATTATTTATTTTTTGTCATTTATATTCATATTAAGCTTTAAAATTTTTATGTATACTTATATTTACATCTTTAGGCTATAATTTCAATATTTCGCAATGATAGCCACATATATGCGTAATTACCTCATTTACACAAAAAAGTGACTTTTCATATTTTTAATGCTAAGTAATTATTTTAAATCTTTTCATGCACAAATGACAATTTTATTATTTATTAATTATTTTTTATAAATTATTTTACTGATTTAATTGGGTATTTAAAACCTAGCCCTTTTTCTTAAATTAATTTCAAACCTAGCCTACCCATTACTCTAGCCCAATACACCAGCCCAATACTCCCATATCCAATACCCATACCCGTCAAACCCATGCCCATACCCGTTTAAAAATCCTAACCCAATTCCCTTTAAGATCCCAGGCGTTGATCTCTGAAGATCAACGACTCACAATCACCCCACCCTTTTAATTATACCAACTCCCCTAACCCTAATTTATTTCCCATCTACCCGCCGTCACTAAATTCTCCTCTTAACTCCTTCCCCCTTTCCCTTCTCAAACCCTAGCGCCGTCAACCCATTTCCCTTTGATTCCTGCCCAGAAATGGAATAATTTAGCGATTCCTTACCTTATTTTATCCTATTTCTTTACCAGCTACTCATCTTTGGTGTTACTTAACTTGCTCGCCTCAAATGGCAAGCATATCTTGAGAGATTCGAACCAAACCTGGTTCAAAATCTCTTATCTGTTGGTTATTTTCGTCTGTGTTCATCCTAACCTTTGTGAATATTTTCGTATCTTTCAGTTAGGGATTTCAGATCATTAATTCAAACCAGATTTAGTTTGATTTTAGTTTGTTTTAATGTTATTCTTCGTCTATATTCACTTTGTTACTCCTTAATCGGCCTATTTTTCGTTAAATCTTTTACTTACCTAAAACTAGGGTTTTAACCCTCTTTAACCGGACCAGATTTGGTTTAATCTTATATTTTTCTTTAATAAATCTTTGTCTATATTCTTGTTTTACTAAAACATTTAACTTTTTACTTCTAACTTTATCGATTTTTATGGCTTACCCTTAAATTAGGGTTTCGAACGTTTTATTTAGGGCTTGATCTGTTTGTTTATGTGAATATGTTCCCGTCTATGTTCATTCCACGAAACATGTGACTTTTATCATTGTTTTCTCCGCTGATTTTATGATTTACCCCCAAAAACTAGGGTTTTGAAATCTTTTATTGAGATTTTAGTCTTTCCTTTTTGTATGGTACTGATATTTCCTTATTTTGTTCGATTTACCCTGTTCTCATTATTTCCTTACCTTATTTGATGCGGCATTTGATTTTTGATTGATATTGTGTAATGCTTTCCTTAATCTAAGTAGTGGCTGCCTGATTATACGCTATTATGCTATGCTAATTGATTGAACCTGACTTCAATTAATTGTATAATTATTTTTATTCCGTAATTATGTATGATTGACTTATTACATTATTTGTCTGCTTAATTCAGTGCTATTGAAACCCCTTCTCCCTCTCCCCTTAGACAGACTCGAACTCTCAGATTCTCACTAAAAATTAGGTTCTCTTATTCTGATTTCCGTGCTAAGTGTCTCTTGTTTTGACCGGCTGAAAGCAAAGGCCAAGTGGTTCTGGAGTTTAACTGCTGTGGAGTATTTACTTGCTTTCTCACTTAACTGGTATGCCTGGACCCTTTGTAATTTTATTCTTTATGCTTTACTAGCATGCTTTAATACCCAGTATGATTATGTCCTTTACATGATTCTATGATCCCATTTAGTAACACTGTTAATTTAGGATTAAGTTATTTGAATAATATGAATCCTCTCATAAGTTAGCCTAAGGTATAATTTGTTTCATGCACTAATCTTACACCTGTTCTGAACTTTGCATTCCTCAGGATACTATAAATATGTAATCAATTAGTTTGTTGCTTAACTCATGTGCCTTGTCTGCTTAATTCATGTGTCTAGCCATTTTAACTGTTTTTTCTTAATTATTTTTGTGATTAAGCCATGATTATCTTAAGTACTAGCATGAGTATTTAGCTTAACTAGACTTCAACTTTTTTGAACTATGTGTTAAGTATGAACTTTGTTTGCTTCTTGGTGCAGTTTTGCCTGCAACTCTGTGTTATAAACTTTCTTTCTTCTGAAATCAAACTGTTTTTAACCTGCCCCTTCTCCCTTTCATGTACTGATTTTAAAACCCCACTTCTAGTCCCTTAGGTTCTCAACCACCCCGGTGTGAGCACTGTCTAGGGTCCACATGAGACTCCTCTGAACTCTGACACACTGGGGGCTGGTTTCCAATCTCTTATGAATTTATTTCTGAATGTGTGGTTCTTGTGTGATTTCCCGAGGTCCCTGAGGCCCTTGGGAACTTTGACACACTGGAAATATGTTTCCAATGGACTGTGGAGGAATCACTGTGTTGTTGTTATGGTGGAAGGCTTGGTTCCCAGGCTTATTTGGGCCTATGAAGGCTCCCTATAGTGTAACTATTACCATTATGTAATTCATTTGATATTTTGGGCTGTAATAACAGATTTGGGGATATTTAGTGAAGCTGGGGTTTTTTACTTATATCTTTTGTTAAAACTGGATAGAAATCCTGCCTATAGGATTTAATTATGCTGATTGTACTATGTGAGTACCATACTGTGTTTAGAAATCCTGCCTATAGGACTTTCACGATCATTTTGATCCCGTATTTTACATTTTCATACTAGATACTCTGCGTATAGGACTTTCGTTTAATTCTGTACATTAGAAATCATGTTCATAGGGTCTATACATGTTTTCAACAAACGTGCATTAGCAATCATGCCTATAAGACCTTGTTGTTTGAGCTAATTATCTTTCCCTGCAATCTGTTTAAATTCTGTCCATATGCAGTTAATAGATATCATGCACGGAGGACTAAAAATCAGTTTAAACTTAGAAATCATGCCTATAAGGTTTAAATCAATCCAGTTAATAGATATCATGCCTATAGGACTAAAACAAGTTTTAGCATTTAGAAATCATGCCTATAAGGTTTAAGTCAATTCACTAATTAGAAAGCATGCCTATAGGATTGAAAAAGGAATAAAACCTGTCTTTATAAGTTAAAATCAGTGCTACACTTAGAAATCATGTCTATAGGTCTATAGTCAACAAGCTTGTAGAAGTCATGCCTATAAGATTCATTCGATCGATTCGAAATTTAATCACTATTGTCAATCACTTAGCCAATATATTTGTAGGACTTAATAATGATTTTGGGTTTATAATTGTGACATATTACTGCTTGAAGTGCCTAGATTCATGCCGAATAAAATTAGTAGGCAAACAAATAAGTCTTAATGCTTGCCTTAACAAAAATGTCTCTGCACTCTGTTTTCTCACATAGATATCCTGCTATAGGATCCCAAAGTTAATAAAGTTTGTTGATTCAATTGCGTGCTTTTGCTATTTATGTGTGGAGGTCAATGTGAGCCCATACTTGTTCTTTATCTGAAAGTCCTATTTTTTTTTGTTTGTCGCCTAGATTTCACATTTTTAAGTAACATAGGTTGGTCTAGAAATATCCCAAATAGAGGTCCTAATACCTCCAGGGCCATAGGCAAGGGACGGGTAGTGAACGCATAAAGAATGGGTTAGAATCTACTAGATCGCTTAGGTAACAACTTAAAGATAGTAATTGGGTAGTACAGAGATGATAGTCTGTGCGCTAATGCTATGAGTAATACCCCGACTTGAGGTAGTTACAAAGTATTGCATGGAAAGATGCTATAGGCTAAACAACTTAGGACCCCTCCTCCCC
>ML354130.1:0-77086 GCA_005239505.1 Nicotiana paniculata | reverse complement strand
CTCCATTAAGCACATAAAAAGTGTATTTTTATCATTAACGCACATAAAATGTAAGGCATATAAGATGTTAAACTATGAATTCTAGCCTCGCATCAATGCATGTTGATGACCTCGACCTAATGTATAATAGTCATCGATGCGCCATCATTGTTCCTCATTTTTTCGGGTTTTAGGGCCATAAAACAGGAATTCATGATGATTTCCAATATTTCTAGTGTTGTGAGTCCATAATTTTTTATGAATTCGAGTGATGGGATCTGAATAGCCTAAAACTTAGTAGGCCCATCCGAAATGACCTAATAAATAATAGTCATTGCTTCGCCATGACTGTCCCTGGATTTATGGCGTTTTAACGCTATAAAACAGGAATCCAAGACGATTTCAATTTTTTCATGAGATAATGTACACTCCATCTTTATGAATCCAGGCGATGGGCTCTGAATCGCCTACAATTGTGTGGGCCCATCAGAAACGATATAATGAACAATAGACATCACTTCGCCATGATTGTTCCTCGTTTTTTGGAATTTTAAGGTCATAAAGAAGGAATTCAGTATGATTTCAAATTATTGGAGCGCTAATGTCCACGCCACCTTGTGAATTCAGGCGACGGTCTTTGAATCGCCTAAGATTTTGTGGGCCCATCAAAAATAATCATGAATAATAGCCATTGCTTTGCCATGATTGTTCCTTGTTATTTGGCGTTTTAGGTCGATAAAACAAGAAATCAAGATAATTTTCTATTTTTCTTATGCTAATGTCCACGTCATCTTCATAAATTCGGGCGACGGTCTCCAAATTGCTTAAAATTTTGTGTGCCCATCAGATGCGACATAATGAATAATGGTTATCGCTTTGACATGATCGTTCCTCAATTTTTTATGTTTTAGGGTCATAAAACATGAATTCATGATGATTTTTAATTTTTCGTGTGCATCCACGCCATCTTCATGAATTTAGGCGACGACCTCTTAATCGCCTAAAATTTTGTGGTCCAATCAGAAATGGCCTAATGAAGAATAATCATTGCTTTTGTATGACAGTTTCTCATTTTTTGGCATTTTAGAGCCATAAAACAAGAATTTAGGATGCTTTTCTATTTTTAATCACCTTAAAATTTTGTGGGCCCGTCTGAAATGACCTAATGAAAAATAGTCATGGTTTTACCATGACTGTTCCTCAATTTGGCATTTCTCATCCAAAAAATAGGAAGTCAGGACAATTTTTAATTTTTCGTGTACTAATGTCCATGTCATCTGCATGAATTCGGACGACGATCTCCGAATCGCCTAAAATATTTTGGGCCCATCAAAAATGATATAATAAATAATAGTCATTGCTTTGCCATGATTGTTCCTCATTTATTGCATTTTAGGACAATAAATAGGAATTCAGGACAGTTTTCGATTTTTCGTGTGCTAATATCCACGCCATCTTTATGAATTCGGGCAACAGTCTCCTAATCGCCTGAAATTTTGTGGGCCCATGAGAAACAACTCAATGATCAATAGTCATTTCTTTTCCATGGTTATTCCTTGTTTTTCAGAATTTTAGGGCCATAAAACAGGTATTTAGGATGATTTTTAATTTTTTGTGTGCTAATAACCATGTCATCTTCATGAATTCGACCGAGGGGCGACTGGTTCCGAATCACCTAAACTTTTCTGCACCTAAAAACAACCTAATAAACACCAGTTATTTTTTTGTCATTACTGTTCCTCATTTTTTGGCATTTTAGGGCTGTAAAGCAAGAATTCAGGACGATTTCGACATCTTCGTGAACTCAGGCGACGGGCTCCGAAATTTTGTGAGCCCGTCATAACTGACCTAATAAATAATTTTCATTGCTTTGCCATGACTGTTCCTCATTTTTAGCGCTTTAGAGGGCCATAAAAAAAAGAATTCAAGATGATTTTTTCGTGTGCTAGTGTCCACGGCATCTTCATGAATTCCAACGACTGAATCCATAACATTTGATGCGGTGCATAAATTTACGTGTAAAAATTTATTAAAATAACAACATCGAGCGAATATGAACCTATAACTTTAAATATATAACGAGCCAATATTAAGAATCTTAAAGGCTGAACTCAAAATTGCCTTAAATTTTATGGGCCCATAAGAAATGACCCAATGAACAATAATAATTATTTCGCCATGATTGTTCCTCGTATTTGTTATTTTAGGGCCATAAAACAGGAATTCAGGATAATTTTATATTTTATGGTCTCTGTAACGCCTAACATTTCGTGTGCCCTTCAGAAATGACCTAGTGAACAATAGTCATCACATTTTCATGATTGTTCCTCATTTTTTAGCGTTTTAGGGCCATAAAATAGGAATTCATGACGATTTCCAATTTTTGTATACTAACTCCATGCTATCTTCATGAATTTGAGCAACATGCTCCGAATCGCATAAAAATTTGTGGGCCTATCAGAATCAACCTAATGAACAATTGCCCATTGGTTCTCCATAATCATTTCTCATTTTTTTGGGATTTTAGGGCAATAAAGCAGGAATTCAGGATGATTTTTAATTTTTCTAGTGCTAATGTCCACACCATATTCATTAATTCAAAATACATCCTCCGAATCGCCTAAAATTTTGTGAGCGTATATGAAACGATCTAATGAATAAAAGTCATGGTTACGTCATGATTGTTCCTCATTTTTGAAATTTTGGAACCATAAAACAGGAATCAGGACGATTTTTAGTTTTTTATGCGCTAATGTCCACACCATCTTCATGAAATAAGACAACGATCTCCATATCGCCTAAAATTTTGTGGGTCCATTAGAAATGACCTAATGAACAATAGTCATCGCTTTGTCATGACCGTTCAACATATTTTAGCACTTTAGGGCCATAAAAAAGGAATTTAGGATGATTTCAAATTTTTCGTATGCTAATACCAACGTCATATTCATGAATTCTAGCGCCGGGTTTCGAGTCGCCTTAAATTCTATGGGCCCATCACAAACGAAGTAATGAACAATAATCATTATTTTTCTATAACTGTTCCTTCTTTTTGACATTTTAGGGCCATAAAATAAGAATTCAAAATAATTTCTGATTTTTCTTGTGCTAATATCCACGCAATCCTTATGAAATCGTCTGACGATCTGTGAATCGCCTAAATTTTTTTGTTCCCGTCATAAACAAACAAAAAACAAAACATACTCAGTATTATCTCACATCATGGGATCTAGGGAGGGTAGTGTGTACGCATACCTTACCCCTACCTTGTAAAGGTAGAAGGGTTGTTTCTAATAGACCCTCAGCTCAGGAAAACATAAGCATCGCAATAATTAAAAGATGATAATGTGGGACAACACCAAAAGCCATGTAATAGCAGCATAGAAACAACACGATAATAAGATGATCAAAATGGAAGAAAATGATGGGTAGTCATAGAAATCTACTACCAACAGAATGCGAGAGTGCGTACTAACCCCACTGGTATGAACAATCTACCACCTACCCTACTACCCTAATCCTCAACTTCCACATCTTTCTAACAAGGTTATGTCCTCGGTCAGCTGAAGTTGTGTAATGTCTTGCCTAATCACCTCTCCCCGCTTCTTCTTCGGCCTACCTCTACCTCTCCGTAGGCCCTCCAATGTCAACCTTTCACACCTCCTCACCGGGGCATTTGTGCTCCTCCTCCTCACATGTCCAAACCACCTAAGCCTCGTTTCCCGCATCTTGTCCTCAATGGGGCCACTCCCACCTTATCGAGAATAACCTCAATACTAATCCTATCTAGCCTGGTGTGCCCGCACATCCATCTCAACATCCTCATCTCTGCTACCTTCATCTTCTGGACATGGGCGATCTTGACAGGACAACTCTCAGCCCCATACAACATAGTCGGTCTGACCACCACTCTATAAACTTACCTTAAAGTTTTGGTGGCACCTTCTTGTCACACAAAACACTAGAAGCAAGTCTTTATTTCATAAATCTTTCCCCAATATGAAGTGTACCATCTTCATCAATCTCCCCACCCCCCTGAATAATATGCCCAAGGTACTTAAAAGTTCCTCTCTTAGGGATTACTTGCGAGTCCATCCTCACCTCCACTTCCCCTCACTGAGTCTCACCACTAAGCTTACACTACAAGTATTCTGTATTGGTCCTACTCAGTTTGAAACCTTTAGACTCCAGGGTTGCCTCCACACTTCTAACCTCGTGTTCACACCGCCTCGCATCTCGTCAATAAATATAATATCATCTACAAATAACATGCACCACAACACCTCCCCTTAGATGTGGCGCGTCATAACGCCCATCGTCAGGGCAAACAAAAAAGGGTTGAGTGTCGACCCCTGGTGCAACCCTATCATGATCAGAAAATGGTCCGAGTCCCCTCCCACCATCCTCATTTGGGTCTTTTATCCATCATACATGTCTTTAATCACCCTAATGTAGGCAACATGTACACCTCCAGAATCCAAACACCTCCAGAAAACCTCTATCGGGACTTTATCGTACGCATTTTCTAAGTCGATGAACACCATATGCAAGTCCCTCTTCCTCTCCCTATACTGCTCGATCAAACTCCTAACAAGGTGAATGTCCTCTGTAGTCGAGCGCCCTGGCATAAACCCGAATTGATTCTCAGAAACAGACACACTCCTCCTTACTCTTAGCTCCACCACCTTCTCCCAGACTTTCATAGTATGGCTAAGCAGCTTGATACCCCGATAATTGTTGCAATTCTGGATATAACCCTTGTTCTTGTATGGAGGAACCATCGTGCTCCACCTCCACTCCTGGGGCATCTTTTTAGTTCTAAAAATGACATTTAATAACCTAGTGACCCACTCCAAGCCCGCCTTGCTCGCACTCTTCCAAAACTCTACCGGAATTTCATCTGGCCCGGTCGCTCTGCCCCTGCTCATCTGATGCATAACCTCCTCAACTCTAATCCACCTACAATACCCAAAGTCACAACAACTCCGGAAGAATTCCAAATCACCCAGTACAATGTCTATGTCTCCCTCCTTGTTCGAGAGACAATAGAAGTAGGTCTTCCATCTCCAGCAGATAAGCCCTTTATCCAACAAAACTCTACCTTCTTCGTCCTTGATGCACTTCATTTGGTCCAAGTCACAGGCCTTCATTTATCTTACCTTGGCTAACCTTAACAACCTCTTATCACCACCTTGACCCTCGAGTTCTTATAGAAACGACCAAAAGCTGCAATCTTGGCCGCCGTAACCTACTAATTCCGCCTATTTCTTAGCTAACTTATATTGCTCCTTATTCTCCCTTCTTTCCTCCTCGTCTACACTTTCCACTAACTTCAGGTATGCCACTTTCTTGGTCTCCACTTTTCCTTGCACCTCTCCATTCCACCACCAGTCTTCTCTGTGTCTACCAGAGTAACCTTTTGAGATCCGTAATATCTCTCTAGCAGCTTACCTAATGCATTGCGCAGTCGTGGTTCACATTGCGCTTGCATCCCCGCTACTCCTCCAAGCCCCCTAGTCATCAACTTAACCCCAACTCCTGCGTTTTGGCTTCTTTCAAGGCTCCCCACTTGACCCTAATGAAACAACCTAATGAAAAATAGTCATTGTTTATCATGACTGTTCCTCATTTTTTGGCGTATTAGGGTCATCAATCAGGAGTTCAGGACGATTTCCCATTTTTCGTGTGCTTAGTCCACGCCATCTTCATGAATTCGCGCTACGGGCTCTAAATCGCCTAAATTTTGTGGGCCCATCAGAAATGATAATAATAATCATTGATTCTTCACGAGTGTTCCTCATTTTTGGCGTTTTAGGGCCATAAAATAGGAATTCAAGACGTTTTCTAGTTTTGTGTGAGCATTTGTCCATGCAATCTTCATGAATTCGGGCAACGGGCTCCAAATCATCTAAAATTTTGTGGGTCCATCATAAACAACCTAATGAACAATAGTCATAGCTTCGCCGTGACTGTTACTCTTTTTTAACGTTTTAAGGTCATAAAACAAGAACTTAGGATGACTTTTGATTTTGCATGTGCAATTGTCTACGCCATCTTCATGAATTCGGGCAATGGCTCCGAATCGAAAAATTTGTGGGTCCATCAAAAATTATCCATTGAGAAATAGTCATGGTTTTGCAATGACTGCTCCTCATATTTTGGCACTTTAGGGCCATAAACATGAACTCGTGATTATTTTCGAATTTTCGTGTGCTAATGTCTAGGTCATCTTCGTGAATTCGTGTGACGGGCTCATCGTGACTGTTCCTCCTTTTTTTTCGCGTATTGTGGGTCTAAAAAGAGGTAAAAATAGACCAAACAAGTATCGGGAAAAAGTGATTAGACAGAACATGGCACATCTCCAACTTAATTACCGAGAACATAACCCCAAATAGAAGAATGCATAGGCCGATAATTAGGATAGATGGATAGATATAGTTGAGTCTTGGATACCGTATATGTTTTCCGTACTATGTGTACTATTATTATCATTCTCATACTATTTTAGCCTTCAATTATTATTACTACCTGTTGTTTTCCTTGTGGCAATATTATTATTATGATTATTTTTGTCTTCATTATTTTTAACATAGCTTCTTCACTATTGTTTTTCTTTTTCAAACCTGCTGAGAATTTCTCTTCTTGAGCAGAGGCTCAACTGAAAATATCACTCTACCTCCACAAGATAGGGGCAAGGTCTAGATCTACATACACATTACCTTCCTAGACCTCAGACTGTTGTTCTTGTATTATCACAGAGCATTTTATTTGAAGCACATGATAGTAGGTACAACAGCATTACATCCCCCATCTAGTAAACCCAACTTCTGATATATATTGCCGAAACTGAATTGCAAACACTGCAATTTGACCAGGAAACCCAGTGAAGTGAAAATATCAAAAGGGGAGAAAGAGTCCTACTTAAAATAGCAATTCTTTTGATTTGCACAGGCCAATACTGGTAGATACGACGAATGGAACTGGCAGAGCATCAAAAACAAAGGCATCACAATCGGAAAGGTCGCTCTGGAAGCAAATCTAGCCAGCCGAATCCAACATCTAAGTAGAACAGCAGCCACTCTTCTGGTTAACAGGTTGTCCTCGTATCTGCACAGTGGGTGGCCTTGCATTGTTTGATGCCGGCTGGCTCGCCATCCTGTATTGAGTAATAAAAGGCATCAACCAAAAAGATATTTGACAAAATATATATTTTTGTATATATGTTCAAAGTAAACAATAAGGAGATGGTGATATCAACAAAATTCAGCTTCACAGAATGAAGAGACGCTATTCCACAGACTGTTAACTGCATCAATGCATCCCCCCTCCCCCCCCCCCCCCCCCCCCCCCCCCCCAAAAAAAAACCCTCAAGGTGGGTGGAAAACCAGACTAACAAATTAAAAATACCTATTCTTTATTTCAGCTGCCATTGCCATGAACGCTTGCTCAACATTAGTGGCACTCTTGGCACTTGTCTCCATAAACGGGATGCCGATTTCATCAGCAAACGCCTTGTATGTGAATCAAGAACTATTCCGGTCAATCGAGAATCATTACACTAAAAAGACAAAAGAACGAACAGAAAAAAAAAATCACTACCTTTGCTGTATCATATGAAACAGCTCGGTTGTCAGTCAGGTCACACTTATTTCCAACCAGAAGCTTGTTTACGTTTTCGCTTGCATAGCGATCAATTTCACTCAACCATTGCTTAACATTGTTGAAGCTTTCTTGATCAGTTATATCATAAGTTATCTGCCAGAATATGTAAAAAAGTGGTTTGAGGAAAAAAGAATTTACCAAGCAAAAAAAGAGAAAATCAAATGATTGATTGCTTTAAAATGGGTTAGAGAAACATACTATAATGCCATGTGCTCCACGGTAGTAACTACTTGTAATTGTCCTGAAACGTTCTTGTCCGGCAGTGTCCCACTGGCAGATGTAACACAGACAAGGGCGTTAAATTCACTTTGAAAATGCATAATGACAAGGAACAAAAGCTAGACATAAATTAAGATCATGTAACTTGTAAAAGAATATAGCTCAATCCTAGAGCATCTGATCTCTGTATGACAGAATCGTAACTAAAATTGCAAGTAAAGTTCAATTGATTCATGGCAAACTACACACTACACAGAATCCTAAAAAGAGAAGTATTAACAGTTGTGTTCAAAGCCTAGGGCAGCCCGGTGCACTAAGCTCCGGCTATACGCTGGAGTCGCGGGAAAGGCCAGACCACAAGGGTCTATTGTATGCAACCTTACCCTGCACATTTCTGCAAGAGGTTGTTTCCACGGCTCGAACCCATGACCTCCTGGTCACATGGCAACAACTTTACCAGTTGCGCCAAGGCTCTCCTTCAGTTGCGTTCAAAGCCAAGCTAAAATTTTAAAAAATTATTCTAAAATTTCCAAAAAACAATGCCTGGATAAATAATGTCAAACCTCAAACCAATACGAAAGAAGACAAGAAGAATCATACAATTTGAAGTTTAATAGTCTTCCCATCTTGCTCCACTGTGCGTATTTTCTGCAACATAAAATAGGAGCATCACTGACTGTAAGTATGTTGTGTATGTAATTTCACTACGAATTTCGGCTTACAAAGTCAACACCAATTGTGCTGATGTAGCTGTCCAAATAAGAATCATCCTGCATCAGAAGATAAGGAATCCGTTAAATCAACCTAGGAAGCATCAAGATGTGGAAATATAACAAAGTTCCTTAAGACACAAAGCAAGAAAATATTAGAACATTTAAATTCAGTGCCCATCATGCTTAACTTCATAAAAAGTTAACATGTCTGCCAAAACTATCAAAACGAACTGATCTTACAATTTATATTTAACTATACAGCAGAGGCAAACCTTCATTACATGCAAGTTCTTACTCTCAATACTTACAGCTTATGTAAATGCACTTGACAAGTCAGTCCTTGACATTAAATAAAAGCCAAAAAAAAAAGAAATTGTCACTATAAAATAGGATAGTCAAGAACAAGTATGCACTTAACCTAATTGAGCAATGAGCCAAGGACCATCACCACTAATTAGATCTGCCAGAATTGCATGATAGAACTGCTGAGATAGGATACGGAGTATATTAAGAACAACATGGAGCTACTTCGGTCTGCTGCTATATACACTACCACACAAATCAATCTGCACACTTTCCTAGTTTTACTGCTTATATCAGCCATTAATGGAATAAGGTAAGTAACATTAAGCTCATAAGCAAGAGTAACTAAAAGTACGACAAAATTAAGTGCGATGAAATACTTACAGCAAATCTCAGGAGAAGACATGACTTTCCAACACCTGAATCTCCTATTAACAAAAGTTTGAACAAGTAGTCACTGCAGAAAGCATAAAATGCAACAGCATTAAGTTCCACTTGAACTGAAAAGAACGATTAACTTGTAGACAGATAGAATGTAATTAAGGCAACTGCAAAAAAATAACCCACAGCTCCTTTGCAATATAACTTCTGGCATTTTGAGGTCAAAGTGCAAACTAGTGATTAGCAAGAAATAAGTAACACATCGATAAAATCCTGCATCCTTAGGAATCAAATAGAGTAAAAGTTCTCAGCAAGCACCTCGACTAAGTCCAAAATGATCAAGCTAATTCTTATTTTCTTATTATGGTTGTGTGCCGAAGGGAAGCCTTGGCACAAGAGAAGAAAGTTGCGGTGGTTGGTGTGACCATGAGCTCATGGGTTCAAGCCACCAAAATGCCCTCTTGCAGAAATGCAAGGTAAGACTACGTATGTAAGGCTGCATATAAAAGATGCAATTTTGTCCGACCCTTTCTCAATCCCGAGCATAGGTGGAGCTTAGTGCACCAATGGTTGTGTCTGGGCCAGTTGATTATGGTTGTGTCCGGTCAACTTGTGTGTAGCTAGACTAATCCATAGGGCAGCCTACTACAGCCAACAAGCATGAGTGCCGGGTAAACCAATACACAGATAGCGC
Source organism: Nicotiana paniculata (assembly GCA_005239505.1). Classification (NCBI taxonomy): domain Eukaryota; kingdom Viridiplantae; phylum Streptophyta; class Magnoliopsida; order Solanales; family Solanaceae; genus Nicotiana; species Nicotiana paniculata. The sequence continues at coordinate 67,135 of ML354130.1, read as the reverse complement.
GTATATTCATACCCTTTTCCAGATTGATTGGGGGATATTATGCAAAAAAGTTAAAACTAAAACGGTACCAGCCAATCCCGTAAATCATCAAACTGAAACAATCAAAGTAAATGATCAATTTTACAACCTAAAAAAAAAAGTAATTTACTAAATTTCATGAATCTGAAGGACAAACATTAAATACAAAATTCAATTGAACAATAAGCAAATTCGACAATAAAACTACCACAACCCAAGCAGAAATCAAACCTTCAATCGCATTATACAAGAACGATAAAAAATTTATAATAAAACAAACCCTAGAAATGTAATTCAAAGAGAAAAAAAGAGAGAAGAATTTACTATTCGGGATTCATGATTTTGTGAAGCTGACTGATCTAAAGGGTGAAGGGAACGGGGACGTTTCTGTTCCCTACGGCCGGAAATCGCCGGAAAATGGGATCGTCGCCGGAAATTGACGTAGAGCAAGGTGTTTGATAGTGTGTGACAGAGATTTCAAATGTATGGAAATGTCGGGTAATATATATGTGGACCGACAAAAAGGGGACGAATGGTTTTGGTTTTGGGAACTAAACTGCCTTCTCTTAATTTAACCAAATTATATGGACCACACATCTCCCAAAGTTCAAACTTTTTTCTTTTCCAACAAAGTCCAAGCTCATTAATATCGGATAGTCCCCCGTTCCGGTTTATGTGAACCTATTTCTTTTTTGGTGTGTTCCAAAAATGATGTCTTTCTAAATTTAGAACTAATTTAGCTTAAACTTCTAATTTTACCTTTAATGAGAAGCTTTTATAATCATACAAATACTCTGGACCCCTCTTTGACTTGTTTAGGATTACAAATTTCAAAAATCTTATTTTTTCTTACACTTCGTGCCAAGTCAAACAGGTTCACATAAATTAGAACGGAGGGATTATTATTATTTTTTTAGTATAATGATATATTTTTATTTCAAAATATTTTAATTTAAATTATTGTTTAACTTAATGAGAGTATTTGTAGGTGTAGCAATATTTGCTTGTTTTAAACTATAAGATTAAGAAATCATTCTTTAATAAATTCCGTAATGGCCTCACAAAAATTAAGATGAGAGAATTAGTCATTAAGTATCTCATGTCCAGAAAATGAAAGTGGCAGAAATGAAAATGCTGAAATGGATATGTTACTAGGAAGGATATGGCCAGGAACGTAGATATTTAGGATAAGGTGGGGGTGGCACTCGTGGAGGATTAGATATGGGAAGAGAGACTGGATAGTTCATGCATGTGAAGAGGAGATGTACTGACGCCCTGGTGAAAAGGTGCGAAAGGTTGAATATGTGAGGTACAAGGAGAGGTAAAGAGACGTCACTACTGGATAGAAAATTGTGGAGGTCGAGAATTATAGGATTGAGGGTTAGTAGGTAGTAGAACTTGCCCTTACCAGTAGTTTTAGTAGTACTCTTATTAGTCTTATTCTTGGTTGTCTATATCTACCTTATGTGGTTCTGCTTCACTTTTGTTACTATCTTGTTGTTATTAGTGGTTTTTCGTGTCTTTTTCATTACTTTATTTCCTTTGCTTTGTTGCTGCGACTATGTTGAGCCATGAATCTATCGGAAAAAAAATTTCATCTTGAATAAGGTAGGAGTAAGGTATGCGTACATACTACTATTTTTAAATCTTACTTGTGAGATTTTACTAGGTTTATTGTTATTGGAGTAGTCGATAAAGCTGCCTTTTTCCTGAGAAAATAATACAAGAAAACTTGATCGTTGTTGTTTAGTTGCAACTTGCAAATGTTTTCCTTTTCTCTTCCAAGAAGAAAAGAGATTCTTTTTCAATGTTACAAAACAAAACGAAAACATCTGATGGGATTTTGGAAAAAATTCTGATGTTCAACTCTAAACATTACAATTGAAACTGTGAGATTTTAGCTATTGTACTATTATCGCAGGAACATCTTTTCTTTCTTGTACATCTCTGGCGTGTTTTGTATTCTAAATGTTGTTAAAACAAATTGCTCCCAAAAACAGAAGGGAGAAACTTCATTTTTATCATTTAAATTGGTTAATTCCAGCAACTCAATTGCTCCTTTAAAATATGGGGCATTTTCAATCAATAGAATTATTGAAATACTATCGTTGAATCTACTAACTTTTCTTTTAATCATTAATATTCATCAAGCCTGCTAATATGTAAGTTCAATGAGTTTACCCATTAAGATTTTTAACGTTGAATTAATTATATTTTTTTCAGTTGTAAGTTCATATTTACTACTTATTGTAATTTTTATAAATTTTTACGCCTTAATTTATGCTCCATACCGAAAGTACTGGATTCATTTGCACACACCAACAAGCTGCATCGATCCGGTATTTACGTATTTAGAATCTTTTGATCTGCTATGTATACCAACAATTAACAATCAAGGGGTATTTTCTTTTCCTTTTTTTCTTTTGCATCTAACAATTTAAGTTCATTCATTTAGTTCTTAGATATATTTGAAGGAATGTAAATGAAAGAATAGATATGTGAAACTTTATGTTTATCTTATTATCTGCAGTAACAATGTATTTATACAAGTATTTGTTTAAAGAGAAAACAAAAATAGAGAATTATCTATACAACTGTCCGCTCCTTATTTGCTATGTAAAAATTAAATAACAGAATAATATTCTTCTTTATCCTATTTACACGGTGCACATGTGTAAGAATTGAATGTGGAATCGTGCAGCAGTTAAATTGCTTCATCTGGATGGCCCTTGTTCAGTCCATCATGATTTTGATCAAAGGGCAGGATTAAGCCACGTGTTGATTTTGAAGAAGAGGACTTAAACTTTGTCCTAAAGATATCTGAAACATAGTCTAATGTCTTTAGACCTAAAGTGTTTTGTCTCTCTTTTTCTTCTTCCTTGTGAGAGTGAATAGCCTCTATTGATACCTTCTTCAACGCCATTGATACCTTCTTTTCAACATCCCCCCTCAAGTTGGAGGGTAATAAAGTAACTCTCAACTTGCCAATAATAGTTGTGTGCAAAGGCCCTGAAAGGGGTTTGGTGAACAGATCTGCTAGCTGAGAAGATGAGAGAACATAGGAAAGGGAGATTAAACCTGAGAGAAATTGTTGCCTGACAAAGTGGCAGTCCAGTTCTATATGTTTGGTTCTCTCATGGAAGACGGGGTTCCGAGCTATGTGAATCGCCGCCTTGCTATCGAAGAAAACTGGCACCGGCAAAGATGGAGTAGCAGAGATGTCGAAAAGAAGACGAGTGAACCAAGTGGGTTCTGATGCTACTCGGTGTATGGATCGATATTCCACTTCAGCAAATGATAATGAAACAGAGATCCGTTTCTTTGATTTCCAAGAGATAGGGGAGCCACCAAGATTGATATAAAAACCACTCACTGACCGGCGGCTGTCAGGACACGAAGCTCAGTTAGCATCACAAAAGTCCAGAAGAGATAGAGAGGGATCTGAATTTAAGAGAACGCCTTGCCCTGAATCCAAACTCAAATAGTGGAGAACACGAAGAGCTGCGGAGAAATAAAAGTATTTGGGTTGGTGCATGTATTGACTCAATTTCAGCACAGCAAAGGACAAATCGGGTCTTGTATAGGTTAAGTAGTTCAATTTTCCTACAAGATGCCGATAGATTGTTGGATCGAGAAGTAAAGGACCTCCATCAGCGTGGAGCTTAGATGAAGGTTCGGGTGGAGAGGAGACAGAGGAAAAAGCAGAAACATCAAACTCCTTCAATAAATCTAAGGTATATTTCCTTTGACATACTATAATCCCCTGTTTTTCTCGAAGTATTTTCATACCTAAGAAATAATGAAGGTCACCCAAATCTTTGACTTTGAATTCTTTGTGAAGAAAAGACTTGAGTGTAGTTATTTCTTCCATATCATCTCTACTAATGAGAATGTCTTCAACATAAACAGCTACTATAGAAATCAGATTGTTTGTCTTTTTGAAGAATAAAAAATAATCGTTTAAGGAAGAAGAATATCTCTTAAAACTTAATGCACCAGCAAGACGAGCATACCATTACCGTGAAGCTTGCTTTAAACCATAAAGTGACTTCCTAAGTAAACATACATGATTGGGACTGGGTGAGGGTATACCTGCTGGAAACTTCATAAACACCTCCTCTTGTAAGTCACCATGTAAAAATGCATTACTAACATCCATTTGAGAAATAGGCCAATTCTTCTTTACTGCAACAACCATTAGGCAGCGTATGGTAGTCATCTTGGCTACAAAAGAAAATGTCTTCGTGTAGTCAATTTCTTCCCTTTGAATGCCCCCCCTTACCATTAATCATGCTTTTGAGTCTTTCCACAGTTCCATCTGAGTTATGCTTGACCTTGTAGACCGATTTACGTGGTAGGGCTTTCTTCCTTGTGGTAAAAGAACCACATCCCATGTGTGGTTGGTTTCTAAGGCTTCGATTTCTGAATGCATTGCTTGCATCCATCCTGGATGGGCAGAAGCTTGAGAAAAACTAATGGGCTCTGAAATCTCTGAAAAAGACTGCATTATCTATTTGTTATGAGCAGAAAGTGCACCAAAGCTAAAAATATTGGGCTTGCATGGCTGAATGAAAAAGGAGGAGGTTAGGTCAGTCAAATATACATTAGAGCAAACAAAATCTTTGAGGTGAGAGGGCCATTTAGAAACTCTAGTAGACTTCCTGATAACTGGTGTATGAGTGGATATTGTGGGCAAACCAGTAGTGAGGGTGTTGATACCCAATTTTTCCTTATATTATTTTCAAAATATGTATATATTTTCAAAATAAGGCATGAGCATCAATTAGTATTTTTCCATAATTTTCTGTAATTTTAAATGATTTTAAATTAATTTATTCCATCATTTTATTATCTAAACAATTACTAATTGTATCACAAATAATTTTATAATAATTTTTATTGCTTAATTTTTATTTATATTAAGCTTCAATTATTCTATGCATAATAATATTTACATCTTTAGGTTATAATTGTAATGACTTTGCAATAATAGTCCATGTGTTTATAATTACTTATTTTACACGAAAATGAATTTTTAAATTTTTATAATATTAAGTAATTATTTTAAATCATTCATACACAAATAACATTTTTATCATTTCTTAATTATTTTTATTAAATTAAGTGCGTATTTGAAACATAGCCTCTTTTTAATTAAATTTTCGGACCCCAGCCCAATAACTATCAGCCCAACTATTGTAACCCAATACCCATAAACCAATAACCCACTAACCCAATATCCATAACCCGCCCCAGCATAATCCTGGTCGTTGATCTCAGAAGATCAACGGTCCAGGATCAACCTTCCATTTTAATTACACCCAAACCTAAACCCTACCCTCATTTTCCCCCAACCCGCAGTCCTTCCATCCCTTCTCTTCTATCTTCTCTCTCACCCCCCCTCTAACCCTAGCCCGCCGTCACTGATATCCCCCTCGATTCATGGGGTCTTCTTTCAATTTCATGCCTTATCCGGCCTGATCTCTCTACTGGTTGTATGATTTTCATGTTACTTGAGGATAATCTCAAGGGATTCGAACCAGATTTGGTTCAATGTCTCTCATTTCTCGATTAATCCATCTATGTTCACTCTGATATCTGTGAGTACTAGTATTTTCGTGTTTTTATGGTTTCAAATCTCTGGTTCAAACCAGATTTTGATTCACCTCTATTTATTTTCATGAACCTAGCTATTTCTGGTTGAATCCATTTAGATCTCCTTAGATCTGAAGCGATTGAGTTTTTTTTTATATTTTCCCTTAAAGTTTTTTCTTTTTGCTATTTATTGTTAACCGATTTTATTTTACCCTAAAAGTTAGGGTTTCGATTTCTGAAGGGTTTCTGTAAAAAATGTTAAACATTAAAATATTTTCAACTCCGATTTTCTTTTTTAATTTTTCGACTGATTTTACTTGAGTTTCATTTCCATGTCTTTGATATGTCTTAGGGTTTCAATTGTTCGACTATTTATTATACTGCTTTACCCGTATACCTTAGCTCTGTCAATTAAAGTGTTAAGTGATTTATTTGCCTAAATTAGGGTTTGAATTTAGTACTTGTATTCCCTTATTAAATTCTTACTTGCTCTTACCTTATTTATGTACTCGTATTGCTGGCTGATTTGGTGCTCTGACTTCTAATTGATTATCGAATCAGTTCTTACTTTATTTAACTTCATTCTTAGAAACTGATTAATTCCGTGTGAGATCTTCCTTAAATTAAGTGATACTTACTTGATTCTTCCTGTTAATTGATTCTTGTTAACCTTAATTGACTGATTAACTGATCTTCATACCTTATTTGTGTGCAATTGATTTTCATACCTTATTTGTCTTACTCTATCGTGTGCTATTTAAACCCTCTCTTTGTTCTGATTTCAAAAGCACACACTGACACTCAGACTCACACACACGTTTTACAACCTCTTCATTGAAACTCTTAAGCTTTATGTTCTCTCAAAAACTCAAGTTCTCTCTTTCTGTTATTCTGATTTGCTGCACTGTCTGGCCGGCTCAAAGCCAAGGCTAGACTCTCTGGATTCAAATCTCTATTACATTCATGTTTGCTTTCTTCTCAACTGGTATGCTTTAACTCTTGTCATCCTATTTCTGTTCTATGTGCTTATCTGGTTAGTTTATTTCAAAACCTCAGCATGTTTCTGTTTGCTATATGCCCACATGATTTCACTTAGTGATAATGTTAACTAGGTTATCTCCAATAATGTGAAACCCTGTATAATCAGTTGTATGTTCCTGTTCTGCAAAGCATGTAATATGTGACTAATTCTGTCTGTTAGTTCAAGTATCCTTGCTCTTTTGTGATTACTTTAAATACTGGTACGAGTATCTAGTCTGAATAAATACCAATCTGCTTAGACTATTTGCTGGATATGGATTCTATTTGTTTTCTGGTATAGCTTTGTTTGCAACCATGTAATCTGAATCTGTTTGCTTCTGAAAACCAAACTGTTTTCCAAACTGCCCCCCTTACTCCCTATGTACTGGTTTTCAAACTTCTACTCTTAGTTATCTAGGTTCCTACCACCCCCAGTGGGAGCACTGCCTAGGGTCCTTGAGACTCCTCTGAACTCGAACACATTGGGGCTGGTCTTCCAATATTTTATGAACTGTTTCTTTAAGGTTAGTCTTGGTGTGAGCATTGCCCAGGGTCCCTGAGGCCCTTGGGAACTTTGACGTACTAGGAACCTAATTCTATGTGCCATGGATGGACCACATGTATACTTCAGACTTGCTTTTCTTGAAGGCCTGGTTTCCAGGTTAATATTAGGCCTATGAAGGATCCCTATAGTATAATGAATTTTTCTGTGTAATTTATTCATTATTGGGCTGTAATAATGTAATAATCTCTGTAATAAACAGATTTGGGGTTATTAGCAAAATCTAGGAGGGTTTTTATATATCTTTGTTAAAAAACTCGGGTAGAAATCGTGCCTATAGGTCTATTGTGTTGGTTCCTTATGTGCATGTTATTGTTCATTTAGAGATCCTACCTATAGGATATTTTTCTAACTGTTTGTAACTCTGAATCTTCATATTTTTGGCATATTAGAGACACTGCCTATAGGTCTTTTATTAATTCTGCATTAGAATCCATGTTCATAGGATCTATACATATTTCCAATCTCAACGTGCATTAGTGATCATGTATATAGGATCATATTTGTATGAATTAATAAACTTTCCTGGTGACTTGTCTAAAATTCTGCCCACATGTAACTAATAGAATTCATGCCTGGGATTAAAAATCAGTTTCAACTTAGATATCATGCCTATAGGAGATATAAAAATCAATTTTCTTCAATTTAAATACCATGTCTATAGGAAATAAACAAATCAGTTTCGACACTTAGAAATCATGCATGTAGGAGTTAATTAATTCTGCAAATGATGGAGCATGCCTATAGGATCTAAAGAGATAAAATTTGTTTTCATGAGTTAAAATCAGTAACTCGCTCATAAACCATGTTATAGGTCTATAATTAACAATTGTAGATGCCATGCCCATAGGATTCTGCTCTGGTTATCACTTAGGCAAACTTGTAGGGTTATTAATAATTCTGGGTCTAAAAAACTGTGATCCCTTGCTGCTTGAAATTTGCCCAGATTCAGAATTTAATCAAATCAGTAGGCAACCAATAGGTCCCAATGCTCGTTTTAATAAACTGGTTTCTTACATTCTGTTTATGCCCATCTAGATATCCTTCCTATAGGATCCTAACTTAATGAAATTTGCTTATTGAAGTCTGTGCATTTGTTGTTACTTGTGGAGGTTAACGTGAGCCCTTATTTGCTTCTTACATGATAGTCCTAACTGAATTTTGTTTGTCGCCTAGATTTTTCTCATTTTAAGACACATAGGTCAGTCTAGAACTACCTTAAATAGAGGCCCTAAACACCTCCAGGACCATAAGTAAGGGATGGGTAGTGCACGCATAAGGCACGAGTTAGAAGCTACTAGAACGCTTAAGTAACAACTAAAAGATAGTAATTGGGTAGTAAAGGAAATGATATGTGTAGCACCTCAACTTGGGGAAAGTTACCAAGTATTGCATGGAAATGATCCTATAGGCTAAAAAACTTAGGACCCCTTTTAATTCATGTTTTGAAATAATAGTTGTCTAAATTGCTTTATTTTCCTTTAAGACTAATTTGCTTAATTAAGTTCGACCGGGACCCACCGTTGTGGACCTCGAGGGGTACCTAACACCTTCTCCTCAAGGTAATTTCGAGCCCTTACCCGATCTCTGGTGATGCAAACTAGTTTCATGAGTTAACTGCTCTAGGTGCTCTAATGCACCTTAATACGTTAGGTGACGACTCTTCAAATCCCATACTCCCATCACAAAAGGAAGGGAGTTGTCCCAAAAAAATGTCGAAACCCGATTTCGCAAGAAAAAGGGGGCGCGACAGAGGGGAGAAGAAGAATGAGAAGAGTTAGGTGATGGTGAGAGAGAGGATTGAGGTAAGTGAATTCTGGTGATACTAGGTGATGAAGGTAAAGAAGGCTCAAACAAAGATGTGGGTGGTAGAAGGTCACTGGTGGTTGTGTTCATAGGGGAAGGGGTAGGAAATATAAGATTTGGAATGAAAATATCTGAGTGAGGTGTGGAAGTTGAAGCAAAAGGATAGATGTTTTCATGAAAATGAACATATCTAAACACAAAAATTCTTTTAGTATCTAAGTCGAACACTTTATATCCCTTTTGACCAAAAGGATATTCTAGAAAGACACAACTCTTTGCCCTTGGCTCAAATTTGTTTCTACCATTAGACAAGGTAGAAACATATCAAAGACATCCAAATGACCTTAATGAATCATAAGAAGGAGATTGATTGAACAGAATGGAGTAAGGTCTTTTCCCTTGAAGAACCTTGGAAGGTAGCTTGTTTATTAGGTGTGTTGCAGTTAGTAGACACTCTCCCCAATATTTGATAGGCACCTTAGATTGGAAAAGTAAAGCCCTTGCTATTTCCAATAGGTGTCTATATTTTCTTTCAACTATGTCATTCTGCTGAGGTGTTGATACACAAGAAGTCCGGTGTATTATTCCTTGAGAGCTGAGCAAGGCTGTTTGTTGTGATCCCTTGCCTAATTTAAATGCATTATCTATTCTCAATTTTTGTACGTTGACTGCAAATTGTCTTTCAACCATTGTTAAAAAATTCTTTAAGACTGTGAAGGCATTACTCTTGGTGCTTAACAAGAATGTCCACGCCCTCTGCTAAAATCATCCACAGTAGTTAAAAAATATTTAAAACCATTATAGGTAGGTTCCTTATAAGGGCCCCATGTATCCACGTGAATTAATTCAAATGCTCTTTTAGATTTGATTTGACTCAAGGAAAAAGGAATCCTAATCTGTGTAGCTTTAGGACAAATATCACACAAGCAATCAGAATTGGGAGGTAATGAAACAAACTAAGATTCTTCATTGATGAGAAAGGCATATGCCCTAATCTAAGATGACAAAGGTTTATATCTGTAACCACATTAGCAGAAAAAGGAAAGACAACTGAAATTTGATTGAAAACATTGTGAACTGAAGGTGAAACAGTTTTCTCCTTAAGACTAGGCTGCAACAGGTAGAGCCCCTCACTTGTATCACCAAAAACTTGAGGCATCTTCATTAAAGGGGCCTGCAATAGACATTGAGTTGGAGTGAATAAGACAACGCATTAAACCTGAACAGAAAATCTATTAACTAATATTAGATTATATTTGAAACTAGGTACATGAAGGACCTTTTCCAGAATGAAATTAGGAGAGATAGGGACTTTCCCTATATGTGTAACTGTCACTCTAAATGAATTAGGAAGATTTATGTGTAAAGGTGTAGGAAGAGGATCTAAAGAGATAAAAGCATTTGAATCAAAACACATGTTCTGAAGCCCCTGAATCAATTATCCAAACACTGATATTGAAAATAGAAAAACAACTCCCAGTATATTTTTTAATAGTACCAGTTACTGCACTTGCATTTATTTCTGAATTGTTTCCTCCATCTAAACTTTTACTTGTTTGACATCTGAACCAATTGTGAAAATTGATCCTTAGAGAGTTGTTGATTCAGGACTTCATTGTAACTACTTACTGCATCATCTGCTTGCTCCCCTGTAAGCACTCCATTGATCCTAATCTGATTATGATGTCCTTTGGCATTTGTGAATTCAAAATCCTCAAGAAATCCAATAATCCTGTAGCAATCTGCAACTGTATGTCCTATCTTTTTGCAATGAGTGCAAGATACATTAGGATTGAACCTTTGTTTCTTTGGTTTTGAAATTGTGTTTCTTTGTGATTGATTTGCAATTTGCACATTATTTCCTAATTTCTGGATATGCATGGGGTTTCCTCCCTTTTGAAACTGTTGATTCTTCCCTGTGTTATTTTGCATTTGCTTGTTATTTCTTAGTGCATAACTTCCCTGATTTCCCACCATGAAGGATGAGGAATCAGAAGAAATAAGAGGATTCATATAGACTTCTCTTTGACTCTCATCCTGTAATACTAGATAATAAGCATGATCTATGCTACACAAAGGATTCAACATTAAAATGTTCCCCTAGCTTGACCATAAACATCATTCAATCCCATGAGAAACTGTATAAGTCTCTCATCTTCCAAGGATATTTCCAGCTTTTGTTTCCCAGAATATACACAAGCACAAACACATTTTACATCAAAAATTAGAGAATCCAGTTAATCCCATAAGCATTTGAGTTTTGTAAAGTAACTTGCTATGTCATTTGTTCATTGAACTATAGAAGATAGTTCCTTACGCAAGTGATACAATTTTGCTCCATTTGATTTTTCAAATCTGTGTTCTAGACTGATCCAGAGTTCTCTTGCAGATTTGGAGCAGATGAATGATAGTAGCCTAGATTATACAATGTAGATGCTATTTATAATCTAAATTAACCATGCTTCATTGATGGTTTGAATGCTAAAAGATAATAAAATGCTCTAATTGAGATTTTTATGCATGGCAGGAGATACTCCGAGCTAGGAGGAAGATAAAGAGTGTTTTGAACTTGAATTTGTACATACAAGGCCAATCGAGGATACCCGGATGAAAAAGAGCAAGAAAAGGCAAAGATTGCACTGAAATCCAGGTACGCGACCGCGGACTGGAACGCGGCCAGAAACAGTGAGGTTCAAAACAAACACGGTCGAGTCCGTAGTTGTGACCACAACCGCGATCGAGCGTAATGCTGCCAAAAGGTTTAGGGGCTAAAGTGTAAATTGCGGGGAATTTAACCTAACCCTATATAAACCCAAGAACTCACCCGAAGTCAGTATCAAGCTTGTTTTAGACTCAATTGGAGGCAAGAATAAGTGAGAGGAGATCAAGCCATCTTTAGAGTTTTTCATTCTTCTTTCTTTATTCATTATTTGTTAATTATGAACCATCTTAAAGCTTTATCTTATTCTAGTATGAGTAGCTAAACATTTAATCTGGGATTTTGATGGAACCTATTGAATGATGAAATTCTTGTTATGTTAATATAGATTTGCCAATGTTTTATCTCTATTTGTTCAACTACATGCTTGTTGTAGTTAATTGAAGGGCCCTCAATTAGCTGTGCCTATTTAGTATGTATTACTTGGGAGAGAGTGCATTTTAGGTCGTTATTGAACGACATCACTCCCGACGTATGTGAGGGATCAATAACGAAGGGTTTAAGGGTGGGATTAGGGATAACGAAACCTTGGGTGCGATCTAAGTGAGCTGTAATTAAATCTAGCTAGTGTAATTCGGGAGAATATGTCTAGTATATTGTCGTAATTACTCGTGAGAGATTTACGACAATCAGAGTGCTCATGATCGATAGAGAAGGCTAGTCAAATTTATACCAAACATAGCGGAAGTGATTCCAACAATAGGGGAAATCATAACCTTAGATCATTCCAATTATTGTTTACAACCCGTTCTTAGTTAGTTCTTAGTCATATTTATTAAGTAATAGTTAGTTAGAAAACAACTCATTTGTTATCTAAAAATCTTGGGAAGTTGATTTCATGGAATTGTGTGGGTCTGATAGCGGTAATTGGTAGGTTAATTTCTTGTGGGATTCGACTCCGGACTTAATAACCGAAATATATTTGCAGCGACCGCTTTTTCCTTTTTATAAGGCATAGTTGGGCGTGATCAAATTTTGGCGTCGTTGCTGGGGAACTAAAGGTGTTATCAATTACAGTTAAAATAAGTGCAAAATTCTTAATGTAGTCAATTCTCTTCACTTTCAGCCAAGTACATTGAAATTTTAACGTTTGTAATCTTGGGTGTTACAGGTGCATGCCCAGAAACTCCTCAAGAACTGGTGAAGTGTTCGAAGCATTATCAGATCCTGAGAAAGTTTTCAAGGCCTTGAATCAGGCAAACAAGAAAAGCAAACAACAACAAAACTCAACTGAACAACTTACACCAGACATGGCAGATCTGGTAAACAACATGGATAATGGGGAAAACGTGGAGGACCCAAATGAGCAGGTGGTAGCGCCTCTTGTGCCAGAGGCTGCTTTGTAAATTGGGCACAACCCACATCAGACAACTTAGCCACCGCGATTGTAGTCCCGCAGATACAGGCTGATGTGTTCCAAATCACAAACAACATGCTGCATTTGCTGCAAAACAAGGGACTATTCTCGGGGTCATACATTGAAGATCCTCAACAACACTTAAAGAATTTCCTGTCAATCTGTGCCACACAAAGACAACACAATGTGACTCCGAAAGCAATAAGGATATTGTTGTTTCCATTCTCTGTGACGGGAGCAACTCAGACTTGGCTTAATTCACTACCTATAAGTTCCATCACTACTTGGGAGGAATTAGTCAAGCAGTTTTTGAACAAATTTCATCCACCCAACAAGACTGCTCAGCAAATTGATGAGATCTTGAGCTTAAGAAAGAAACCAACAAAAACATTGCAAGAGACGTGGGAAAGATTCAAATGGATGCTGGTTGTATGTCCGCACCATGGTATTCCTGAGCAGATGTTGGGGTAGAGATTTTACATGGGTCTGGCGGATAACTTGAAAGGTAATGTTGATGCTTCAGCAGGTGGAGCTTTCTTGAGTACAACATTCAGAGAAAGCAAGATCCTGCTCGACAAGATGGCACATAATTCGGGATGGACAACCAGAAACGCTCCCATCACTCCTGTGGTCCACTCTGTGGCCTTAGATCCAGCTAACTCTATAGCTGAAAATATAGCCACACTAATGACACAAATGAGCATCCTAACCAAAAAGGTGGAGGAATCAGGTCAGAAACAATAGGTACACATAGTTGATACAACCAATGGGAATTTACATACATCTTGCATTAGTCAGCCAATTGGTGGCCCGTGGAGTGCTGATGGTGATCACCAACATTATACAGAAAATATGAATTATGTGTCCAATTATGGGGACAGAGACCAGGTGGTCAGAATTGGGGTCAGCAGAATCAACAATATAGGCCAGCCCCGCAGCAGCATAACAACAGCAATAATTTGGGGGTCGTGCGACCACAAGGCAATATGGTGCCTTACCAAAGGCAACAAGGATACAACCATCAAAATCAGCAGCAGGGCTATCATCCACCTCAACAGCCACACACTGGAAGGCAGGAAGATGGGTTCGCTAGACTCCAGGGAATGATGCAACAAGTGATTGGGTCCAATGCAAAAATAACTGAAAGAGTAGACTCATACAAGTAAGCTATAAAGAATATTGAGGTCCAATTAGTCCAGATTTCGATGGCTCTAAATAATCGTCCTCATGGGACGTTACCTGCAGACACACAGATAAGTCCATAGGAGTTGGGCTCGAAGCAGCTAATAGCAGTGAGTCTACGTAATGGTAGAGACCTAGACTTGGAGCAAGAGATTGCTCGCGAAAGCAAACCTATTGAGACACTTGTGCCAGTGCCCATTGAGATAGCTGATTCAGCAGGTTTGACTAAGGTGACAATACATCATGTCCAAGAAGATGCCAACAAAGAAAAAGAGGCTGAGAAAGAAGCTGAGACAGCACGGGAACCGGTAGGGGAGGCAGTGCCGGAAGAAGAAAAAACCAAATCACAGGAAAGAAACGACCTCCAGCACCATTCCCACAGAGGTTGGCCAAATATCAAAAAGATGAGCAATATAAGAAGTTCTTGGAAATGTTTAAGCAAATTCGGGTAAATATTCCATTGATTGATGCTTTAAAGAAGATGCATGGCTATGCGAAAATGATGAAGGACTTGATGTCCCGCAAGTTCGACTTCCAAGACTTGGCCACAGTTAGTCTAACTCAGACTTGCAGTACCGTTGTGATGAGACTCATTGCTGAGAAGTTGTCTGACCCAGGGAGTTTCACAATTTCTTGCACTATAGGTAACTTTGTATTTTCTAAGGCACTATGTGATTTGGGGGAAAGCATAAATCTTATGCCCCTGGCTATCTATAAAAGGCTTGGGATTGGAAGAGCTAGACCCACGTCCATGTTATTGTAGATGGCTGACAGGACAGTAATGAGGCCGTCTATTATCCTCGATGATGTATTGGTGCAGGTTGGGAAATTTGTGTTCCCAGTAGATTTTGTCATTCTAGATTATCGGTTTGATGAGGAAATTCCCATAATTTTAGGAAGACCATTTTTGGCCACGGGGAAAGCTCTAATTGACTGCGAAACTGGAAAGCACAAGATGAGATTAAATGATGAGGAAATAACATTCAACGTGCAGAAATGTATGAGGCGACCAAGTGAATTCGCCAATTGCTCTTTGATATATGCCATGGATGTAATCTTGGAAGAGGATGATGAGACATTGAACATTGAGGATCCTCTAGCAGCTTGTCTCAGGAACCTAGATGAGGTCAATGGTGAAGAATTGGCAGAATGGATGCTTGCTCTTGAGGGCAAAGGTTTTTGGAAGAGACCATTCGAATTTGAGCCCCTGCACTTAGAGAAAAAGAAAACTCCTCCAGCCAAGCCATACATAGAAGAACCACCACAGTTGGAGCTGAAGCCACTGCCCGCACATTTCAGGTATGCATTCTTAGGACCTAACTCAACATTACTTGTTATTATCTCATTTAGTTTGTTAGATGTGCAGGAAGAACAACTTTTGCAGGTGCTGGCAGAGTGCAAGACTGCAATTGGGTGGACTATGGCAGATATCAAGGGGATCAGCCTGGCCTTTTGTATGCATAAAATTCTACTGGAAGATGGGCACAAACCTTTTAGAGAACACCAAAGAAGGCTGAACCCCAATATGAAGGAAGTGGTGAAGAAATAAATTATTAAGTGGTTAGATGCGGGAATCATATTCCCTATCTCTAACAGCAACTAGGTTAGCCCAGTGCAATGCGTACCAAAGAAGGGTGGGATAACAGTAGTGAAAAATGATAAGAATGAATTGATCTCTACACAAACCGTCACAGGCTGGCAAAATTTGTATGGATTACAGGAAGTTGAACTTGGCCACCCGGAAAGACCACTTCCCACTTCCATTCATTGATCAGATGTTACATACTGGCATGGAGGTCCCATTTTTGTTTTCTGGATGGGTACTCAGGGTACAATCAGATCTCTATTGCACCAGAAGACAGAGAGAAGACCTCGTTCACCTGGCCCTATTAGATTTTTGCTTTTCAGATAATGCCATTTGGCTTATGCAATGCACCTGCCACATTCCAAAGGTGCATGATGTCCATCTTCACGGACATGGTAGAGGAAATAATGGAGGTTTTCATGGATGATTTCTTAGTAGTGAGAAATTCATTCGATGACTGCCTTAAGAATATGAGGAGAGTGTTGAAGAGGTGTATAGAGACTAATATGGTACTAAACTGGTAGAAGTGTCATTTCATGGTACAAGAAGGTATAGTCTTGGGACACTTGGTATCAAGAAAGGCATTGAGGTGGATCGCGCGAAAGTTGATCTGATAGCAAAACTTCCACCACCCACATCCGTCAAAGCAATCAGAAGTTTCCTTGGGCATGGCGGTATCTACAAGAGATTTATAAAAGACTTTTCCAAAATTGCGAACCCTTTGTGTAAATTGCTAGAAAAATATCACCCTTTTGTGTTATCTGATGATTCTAGGTTAGCATTTGAGGAATAGAAAAAGGGACAGGTCACAACACCTATCATTGTTGCCCCCGACTGGGAGCAATCCTTCGAGCTAATGTGTGATGCAAGCGACTATTCAGTGGGCTCAGTGCTAGGATAGTGGAAAGATAAAACCATGCATCCAATTTACTACGCAAGTAGAACGTTGAGTGGAGACCAACTAAACTACACTATGACTGAAAAGGAGATGCTGGCAGTAGCGTTCGCGTTTGAAAAGTTCAAATTGTACCTGATAGGCTCGAAGGTAATCATCTATACTGATCATGCTGCTCTCGGGTACTTGATCGAGAAGCAAGAGTCAAAATCGCGCCTGATTCATTGGGTGCTGATGCTACAAGAGTTCGACTTGGAAATTCGTGACCGAAAGGGCACGAAAAATCAAGTCGCGGATCAATTATCGAGACTGGAAGGAGCTGAAAAAGCCATTGAGGTAGAAGAAATTCTGGAAACCTTTCCAGATGAGCAGCTACTCGCCACGAGCCTTGAGGAAGTGCCATGGTATGCAGACATTGCAAACTACCTGGCAAGCGGTATAGTTCCTTATGACCTCTCCTTTGTGCAAAAGAAAAAGTTTTACCGTGCTTGCCGCATGTATTATTGGGATGAACCTTATCTGTTTAGGATTTGTGTTGACAACATGATCTGGAGGTATGTCCCCGAGATAGATCAGTCTTCTATTTTGCAGGAATGTCACGCATCGTCATATGGTGGACATTTCGGAGGAGTCAGGACAGCCGCGGAAGTTCTGGAAGCAAGCTTCTACTGGCCAACAATGTTAAGGATGCACATTTATGGGTAAAGGGCTGTGATGAATGCCAGTGAATCGGTAACATTTCCCGTCGCCACGAGATGCCCATGAACCCAATTCAGGAGGTCGAGGTGTTTAGCGTATGGGGAATAGACTTCATGGGTCCCTTCGTCAGTTCCTATGGCAATAAGTACATACTTGTCGCTGTAGACTACGCGTCCAAGTGGGTGGAAGCTACAACACTACCCACCAATGATGCAAGGGTGGTGATTGGGTTTTTGTCGAAGAACATATTCACCCATTTCGGCACCCCAAGGGCCATAATTAGTGACGGAGGCACTCATTTCTGTAATCGAGCCTTTGAGAAGTTGCTAGAAAAGTATAATGTACGCCTCAAAGTGGCCACTCCATATCATCCTCAGACAAGTGGGCAAGTAGAAGTGTCAAACAGAGAGATAAAGAGTGTTAACCAAGACCGTGAATGCCACAAGAACGGACTGAGCGAAAAAATTAGATGATGCACTCTGGGCTTATAGAACTACTTTAAAAACACCAATTGGCATGTCAACATACAAGTTGGTGTTTGGGAAGGCCTGTCACTTGCCGGTGGAGTTAGAGAATAGAGCTTGGTGGGCACTGAAATAGTTGAATCTAGACATAGATGCTTCGGGAACAAGTAGAGTCACAGAGTTGCATGAGCTAGATGAGTTCCGCTACCTTGCTTTTGAGAGAACAAGATTGTACAAAGAGAGAATGAAGAGGTTGCATGACAAGAACATCACTGAGCAGAATTTCAAACCCGGAGATATGGTATTTCTCTACAATTCAAGATTAAGGTTGTTTCTGGGTAAACTAAAGTCACAATGGTCAGGGCCATTTCGTGTGGTTGAAGTGCTCCCTTTAGGTGCTGTAGAGATTACCGTAGAGAAAGACTCTTACACGTTTATAGTCAATGGGCACATATTGAAACATTATGTAGGTATGGATGAAGTAAAGGAAGTGTCAGTGACCCATTTGACTAAGCCTTAGAGGTCGAGCGAACCTTAAATGCGCTTATCTGCGTCGTGCCGTGACGTTAAATCAAGCGCTTCTTAGGATTAAACCCAGGCTATTCTTTTGTTTTGTTGTTGTATTTGATGTGAACAATACTAACCGTATTATTAGTGTACATGGAAATATTAGTGCACATTGAGAAGTCGGGGTCAAAAGCTAACTCAGGAAAGGTAAAAAGTTGAAAAAAACAAAATAATTTCTGGAATAGAGCACCGCGACCGCAGTCTGGGGCGCGGTGCTTTGGCTATGTTCTGCCTCGGGACCGCGATCCCCCATTCCCTTTCCCTCTCTCACTTTAACTCTCCCGCCCCCTTCTCTCCTCCTCTTCCTCCCATTCCAAATTTCTTCTCTTCCTCCTCCTCCCTCCAGTAACGAGTCCCATCTTCTAAGCATCAACATCTTCAGGTATGTCATGATTTCGCTCTTTCTCCTTCTTTCTTTCCCTTTTTGTACTTCTAATTTCAGATTTTTGTAGATTTTAGCGAACATTTGTTTTTATTTTCTTCTTTGTAGTGCTAATGTATAGCATATGGAGATAAATTCATGACCTTGATGTGGTAGATATTGATTGTGTTGGGGATGAGTATGTCTAGCTATTGTAGGTGATTTGTGGAGGCTTTACATCTCCATGGGGTTAGTTGTCCTAAATTGTAGACCCAGGCACACTAGGTGTTTCTTGAATTGCCCCAATGAGCTTTGAATGCTAATGTGACCATGGTGCAGGTGAAGTCTGAGTAACTGCCCTGGATTCACATAATTCACACCCTTACTAATAGTGGCCCTTGTCTTGTCAGGTATCATGAATCCATCAAGAAAGAGACGTGCCACAAGTTCCTCAGCCAGTGGGTCAGGAGGCTCTTCTAAAGCTCGGGCATAGGCTAGCTCGAGCTAGTTCGATAGTAGCCGGTTTGTATCTAAAGAATCCCAAGACAAGATTAATGAAAAGGCGTCCAAGAAGCCTGTACCCGAACATGCCATTGAAAGGGCAGCTCTTCGGATTGAAATCCTGAACATATACCGTGAATTGAGGAGATGTCAGCTCGACATTTTTTTTGAGGAACCGGAGCAGGGCAATCTGATGTTGGTACGAGAGTTCTATGCCAATTGCCCGGAGCATGTTGATCGGGTTTTCACGGTGCACAACACTCGTGTGAATTCTTCACTCGAGGCTATCCGAGAAGTCTACAGGTTGCCAGTCTTCAATGGGGAGGAAGATTTTTATCAAACATATCAGAAAAAGCCTGTCATTTGGAACCTCTTCTTCTGAACCATCTGTGTGCCTGACAGGGATTTAATATGGGTTACCCTTGGAATCACCCTGAACTCAGCCTCTCTCACTAGGGAGGAAAAGTGTTGGCTGACAATCATCAACAGTCATCTGTTGACATCAAGCAACACTACTGATATTAATGGGCCAAGGCAGCATCGATTTGGTGTTTCCTGAATGGCCCCAATTTTGACATGGCCCGGCTTATCCAAGACGAAATGTTCATTCGCTCAAAGGAGAAGAAATATGGTTTCTACTTCTCTTCTCTGGTCACCAGGTTGTGTAGAGCAGCAAGAGTCCCTGAGAATCCCAATGTAGATGGGAAGGTGCAAGTAAAGGCCGCTTTCAGGGCGAGCAAAATAACCGTTGGGAAAGACCCGGTGGCACCTGAAGCTGAGCAAAATGATCCCTTCCATGAGGCGGATGATGATGATGGTGGTGGTGGTGGTGGTTATGAGGGGACTATGCATGAATTCACCCCACATGTACAGATTGCTGATGAGGAAGGACCGTCACAGGCCCGCCGAGTACCCGTTTGACAGCATTGGAGCAGGACATGGCTGGGATGCGCACTTCAGTCACTGACCTGGGTACTAGAGTTGATACTCTGGCCACTCAAAGTGCTAAGTCAGAGAAAAAGATAATGGTCTGGCTACGGGCGCTAGGACGAGCGTGTCACCTCGATCCTGGCACTGTCTCCGATCAGGATTGAGCACTAGGGAAATCCCCTTACCTTACTTTGCTTTAATTTACTTGACACGGGGACATGCCAAATTTTTAAGTGTGGGGTGGGGGATGATTTGGTTGTTGTTGTATATTTGTATTTATTTGATTGGTATTTTTGTTGATTAAATTAACGTCGACTTGGCCCGACGATGGACACCTCTCGACGAGTTTCTTGAGGAACTTAAGTCGAATATAAAATAAAATAAAAGATTTTGGTTTATGTAGTAGTGTATCAACTCCTCCTTGGTTTTTCTTTAAACCACGGTTCTTTTCGAAGGGTTTTCATTTGAACCAGGTATAGTTAGTTTTTCTTTTTAGTTAGGAACTTATGGGCGAGGGAAAGAATGGAAATAGGATCCCCTAACTCCATGGTACCTTGAAATATAGATTACCTTCACTTAGGCTTATTAGTTGACTCTAGCGAAAAAGCCTTAAAATGTGTGTTCTTGATTTGGCTTAGGTACCTTGAGCAGAGTGTCTGATGATCCAAACTGAGTTGAATCATGTGCCATGTGTGAGTGAGGCTTTGTGTATTCTGTGCTAACATTCAATGCCTAGAACTTGCACTATGTGTTTACGAAGCAAAATGGTAGCCTTATTTGGTCTAGGAAGTGATATAGGCATTTCTTTGTTGAACCCTATCTATGCATGTTTTATCCACTTTATTGTATATACCATAGTTAACCCCTTTGAGCCTGTAAACCTGTCTTTATTGGCAACCACTTTACAAGCCTTACCCAATTTTTTAATTGTCCATTTATTTGAACCATATCACCTCTCATAAGCACTTGAATTGTGATGAATATGGAAAAGTTAAAGTGTGGGGTGGTTGGTTGGGCTTTTGAGTGGAACTGAGAAAATACGGATAAAGGTGCACGGTGTGACGATTAACACTAAAATCCACCGGAATTGAAAAACAAAAGATAAGAGAGAAAACGAGTTGTAAGGTTTAAAGAATAAGTCTCTGATGATAGTGGCTGTTGAGAAAATGTGCTTAAAGAAGTAGGGGATATAACACATTGATGTAAAGGTAGAATGGTGGTTTGACATAAATGTGGTCTTAAATATGAAAAATGTATTAAAGTGCTTAGGGAGGTGTAGTCACTCTTATATCTAAATGTATCATACCCGTCCCATAGCCAACATTATAACAAAATAAGTCCTACTTGATTCTAGACTGAATTAGCTCGATTAGTAGAGTAGTACACTACAGTCAAGCTTATGGTGCGTTTTCTGTGGAACAAGAATTTCTTTCAGAGAGTGAGCAAAATTTTGTGTGAATTATATTGACTATGACATAAGTCTCTTTTGTGATGAGAAGGCACTTGACTCATGAAAGGAAGGTAAGTCTGGACCTCTAACGGAGAGTAGGAGAGCCGGTTAGGGACATTACATGGCTATAGATAGAGTCCACTCTTGAGGTGTGGATGTTATGCTAAGGTAGTCTACCATTGTGAATTATTCTTGGCATAAGGGGTAGGGCAGTTACCCAGTAAAGATTAGGCCTGTAAAGTGATGTTTTGTTGCTCGAGGACTAGCAACGGTTTAAGTGTGTGGTGTTGATAGTAGCTTAGATTATGCAATGTAGATGCTATTTATACTCTAAATTAACCATGCTTTATTGATGTTTCGAATGCTAAAAGATAACAAAATGCTCTAGTTGAGATTTTTATGCATGGCAGGAGATACTCCGAGATAGGAGGAAGATAAAGAGTGTTTTGAAGTTGAACTTGTACATACAAGTCCAATCGAGGATAGCCCAGATGAAAAAGAGCAAGAAAAGGCAAATATTGCACTGAAATCCAGGTCCGCGACCGCGGCCAGAAACAATGAGGTTCAAAATGACCGCAGTCGAGTCCGCAGTTGGGACCACGACCGCGACCGTGATCGAGCGTAATGCTGCCAGAAAGTTTAGGGGCTAAAGTGTAAATTGATGGGAAGTTAACCTAACCCTATATAAACCCAAGAACTCGCCCGAAGTCAGTATCAAGCTTGTTTTAGACTCAATTGGAGGCAAGAACAAGTGAGAGGAGATTAAGTCATTTTAGAGTTTTTCATTCTTCTTTATTTATTCATTATTTGTGAATTATGAACCATCTTATTGCTTTATCTTGTTCTAGTATGAGTAGCTAAATATTTAATCTGGGATTTTGATGGAACCTATTGAAGGATGAAATTCTTGTTATGTTAATATAGATTTGCCAAAGTTTTATCTCTATTTGTTCAACCACATGCTTGTTGTAGTTAATTGAAGGGCTCTCCATTACCTGTGCCTATTTAGTATGTATTACTCGGGAGAGAGTGCATATTTAGGTCGTTGTTGAACGAAATCACTCTCGACGTATGTGGGATCAATAACGAAGGGTTTAAAGGTGGGATTAGGGATAACGAAACCTTGAGTGCAATCAAAGTGAGCTGTATTTAATCTATCTAGCGTAATTCGGGAGAATATGTCTAGTATATTATCGTAATTACTCAGGAGAGATTTACGATAGTCAGAGTGCTCATGATCGATAGATAAGACTCGGCAAATTTATACCATACATAGCGGAAGAGATTCCAACAATAGGGGAAATCATAACCTTAGATCACTACAATTATTGTTTACAACCCATTCTTAGTTAGTTCTTAGTCATTATAGCTTTATTAAGTAATAGTTAGTTAGAAAACAACTCATTTGTTATCTAAATATCTTGGGAAGTTGATTTCGTGGAATTGTGTGTGTCTGATAACGGTAATTGATAGTAATTCCTTGTGAGATTCGACTCCAGACTTAATAACCGGAATATATTTGCAGCGACCGCTTTGTCTTTTTTATAAGGCATAGTTGGGCGTGATCAATGACACTATCTCCAATGTCCTTGGAGAGTGCAACAACCAAAAGTCACCATATCGGTACACCTAGTCCATGGTTGATATTCCTTGGATGTGATGGCAGGAGCAGCACATGTTCCATCAATAAATCCCAGTTTATTCTTTGCTGAGGGTGCAATCAGAACAGACTTTCTCCAACCTTGAAAGCCTTTTCCATCAAAGGCTACATTCACCAAGCTCATTCCTGGAGCATCTGATGAGTGCAAGAAATAAGGGTGATTTGGATCGAAGTTAGCTACATTGCTGGAACCAGTTTGAGGTAGAGCGACATCTGTTGTACCACTCATAGTGAGTGAGACTGTGATGAACAGAAAATTAAAGGAGAATGAAGATTAATCCCGGAAACGAGCTACGTGTGCTCTGATACCATGAAGGAATGTAGATAAAAGAATATATCTGTGAAATTTTCTGTGTATCTTAATATCTGCCGTAGCAATGTATTTATACAAGTATTTGTGTAAAGAAAGAAAATAAAAATAGAGAATTATTTATACAGTTGTCCACTCCTTATTTGCTATGTAATAACTAAATAACAGAATAATATTCTTCTCTATCCTATTTACATGGTGCACATGTATGAGAATTGAATGTTTAATCCAAAGTTGTGCTCCTGTTAAATTGCTTCATCTGGACGGCCCTTATTTAATCCATCACGATTTTGATCAAAGGACAGGATTAAGCCATGTGTTGATTTTGAAGAAGAGGACTTAAACTTTGTCCAAGAGATATCCGAAACATGGTCTAATGTCTTTAGACCTAAAATGTTTTGTCTCTCTTTTTCTTCTTCCCTGTGAGAGTGAATAGCCTCCATTGATACCTTCTTCTCCGCCATTGATACCTTCTTCTCAACAATATTATACAATTGTTCTTTCTTTTGGGAATAAAACTAGAGCAAGCGGTAAATCGGATTGTCAAATTAAAAGCAACAGATTTCACAAAACTTGAGGAATTTTCCCAACGGAAATACACAAGAAGAAAGCATCATAATACGTCGTCATCATCATCATCATTCATTCCTCAAATAGAAACTTTCATGACTTTCTGAAGCATTTAGCGGCTATGGTATCATGTGAAAAAGTAATTCAAACGGTCTATTACCACATATACAATAAGAAGCATCCTCAATCGATAGGTCAAAGACAGAAACATAGTAGCAATGACACTCTAACCTTTGAGAAAATCGAAGGCTTTTCCACATAATAACGACAACAAAAGACCAAAACATCTTAGCAGACACGGGATAGGAAGAAAATCCATAATAACTTCGTCACTCAAAAATGATTTGGCAACAACAATCCTCAAAACATAGATGATGAGAATTTTGGTATCAAAAGAAGTGAAAAATAAAAGATAACAAAAAAGACATTTATGGAAATCTATTTTCCATATAAGATGTTCGACGATTTTCATCTTGCATAATCAAATCATCATCACTCAATTCCAGAGGTAAATTTGAAATATGCATGCCATCAGGATCAAGATCTCCATCAAGTGTTAATCCTTCTATTCTTCCAGCAATTGCCTCACCTTTCAGTGATGCATCAATATCTTTGTTTTACAAACAATTAAGAAGCAAGTTTATTTTAGATTAATAGAAGTAATTAAAACCACATACACAATTAATTTCTCGAAAATAGAGAGCAATACATAAATTTATAGGTCTCATGCAATTTGTGATGATCTCCCTTTTTTTTTTGGACACCCCGCCAAGGGGGAATAAGAAGACTCCATTCCAGTGCTGGAACCCGAGACTTTTGATTAAAAATAAAGAGTATAACTTACCATCTGACCATATGTGGTAGTTAAATAGTACTTCTTCCGTCCCAGTTTATGTGGATGTTCGGATTTTGAGAGTCAAACGAATTGTTCTTTGACTCTAATTTTTTATATTTCTTTTAAATATTTTGAATTATTAATTATTATAACTTATAGTAATTTTTAGGTGTGCGTTAGTAATTAAGGAATAGGTTAGCAGTTTGGTAGAGCCAGTCAATTAACATAAGTATATAAAATCTTTCTAAACCATCCATTGACCAAAATTTTTTATGATAAATACCAATTACAATAAAAAGTACCTTTAATAAACATTGATTTACAAGGTTTAACTGTTAACAATATGATCACACGTCAGCATAGGCGAGGTTCAAAAATCAAATGAAATCTGTCTAATCTAATCAGCAAATAGATCAATTCAAATGATTACTTAGATCGGATATTGGGAGAAAAATAACTCACCACTAACTAAATTTGAAGAAATTATAATATATTAAGAGCCCGCTTGGATATAAGAAATTTTTTCTTTTTTTTTAATTTTTTTTTCGAAATCAGCGTTTATTTATAAAATTTTCAATTTTTACTTAAAAATGCATTTTGGAAATTTTCGAAAATTTGAAAAATTCTAAAAAGTTGTTTTTCAAAATTTTCGCTCAAATAACTCATAAAACTTCAAAAACAACTTAAAATTATATTCATATCCAAACACAACTCTAAATTTCAAATATCATTTTCACTCGAAAAAAATTTTCACCCTGTTTTGAGATTTTACAATTCTTGAGTCCAAACGCCCAAAGACTAATTGATTGAGAAAATGGAGCAAGTGTTTTGCATATTAATTAAATTATCATTGGATACAATTTCTTTCACGAATCATTGGATACGATCAGATTGCTCGAAGTTTATACAATATAGATTAGTCTTATTCTACATATTTTTTGTGGATGAATTTATTAGTTACTGTGTTCAAAATAAAAGAAAAATCTGCATAGTAGAAACAGGAAAGAGACAGAAATGTAGATGATAGAATAAAAATGAAAAAGTTCCTAGCCCCACAGAAACATGCGTTTTTTTAAGGAATTTAATTCTCTCACTGTTATTGAAGGTTGTTAGATATATTCATCCAAAGATAGAACGGAACAACTATTCTATAATACTGGCAATCGAAATTACAGAACTTCAGCAAACTCAACAAACAAAGCAAATCATACTTGACACTTACGTTTATTTGAAAAAATAATACAACAACGTGGAAAAGAGGGGAGAAGATTTCACATTTCCTATATTTTAAAAATAGGCTAAGCCTCTAATGTAGGCAATGAAACGGTGAGATGAATAAGTGCAATCCAAGAAGTGCTTCTTCCATTTGGGAGAAATTAAAAAATAACCAGATTTATAAGTGGTCATTCAAAAATAGCCACAGTTTCAAAGTCGAAATTTAGCCACTTTTAATGTAAAGATAAATCTGAACGAAAACACTGTTCGAAATCCGGAAAAATACTCCAGTATAATATACCGGTCCGACATAATATACTGGAGATTGGAGCACAGGAACTTTCCGTGTGTTGGAGTTCCAGCATAATATGCTGGAAGTTCATACACAGGTGCACCGATCTCTACTATATTATGCTGAAACTTTCCGGTTGCAGCAAAATAGTGGCTATTTTTCAATAACTTTGCAAACACTGACTATGTTTAAATAATCAATCCGAAAACTGACTAACTCGTGCTATTTTTATCTTCCATTCCCCTTTCGCACCCTTTAGAAACAATCCAACAAAAATAAACTTTGAAACAAAAGAGTAAAAGACTTATAGTCTAGTGATGTCGAATAACCATAGATTCTCTCATACACACAACAAGTGTTTTCACATTTTCCCTCCGCCGTAACTCGAACCCAAAATCTAACGGTTGTGAGTGAAGATGCTTTTACCAATTGAGAAAAACCCCCAGTGTAATAAAATTAAAAAAATTTAGCAAAAAAAGAAAAAGGAGTAATAGAATAGAAGATACCTGGATTAGACAAAAACCATAGGATAAATCCAGACAAGAGCAAAACCAAAGGTATAATATGAACAGCATTTTCTGCAAATTTGGCACGAGATTTTTCCTTCTTAGCAATATCCGAAAGTGGTTCATGTATTGGTAATAATTCATTAGTTTCCAAAGACAAAGCTCTTAGTACTGGAGACACCTTTTGGGAGGGTGATGAATTTGAAGATGAAGAATAATAGCTATTGAAATAATCGTCTGAAACTCGAGTTGTACTCGATGATCTATACATTTTTTAATTTTTAACGATAATAAACTATAGTTTCACTTTTACCTCGAATTTGTTAAATTTGAGATGAGTAAATATCGAAGAAGAAGAAGAAGAAAATAGGAGAGCTAAAAGAAAGGCGAAATCAATGGAGTAGGATGTTGAACGGAGGACTTTTTCTAGTCATTGTTCAGACTTTGGACTAATTCTTTCAAGTTTATAATGAAGTTTTTGTTATAGTAACCATGAAGTTTGGGGTTATCTAGAATTACTAATGGAAAATTTGAGATTATGACAATTAATATCAATATGGTAACGATATAAAAGATGATTACGGGGTATATAGTTTTAAGTATTACACAATCAAGTCACTTAAAGATAATTGCAAGTAAATTTATTTAATAATGTAATAATATATTGATTGGTAGTCCAAAATAAATGGCAAGTAACTTGTTATAACATGTTATCTTACCTTGATGAATATTTTAAATAATTCGGAATTAAATTAAAATTTTATATAGTTGACTTTAGGGTTGTGCATGGATCGGATCGTATCGAATTTAACAAATTTTGGGATCGAATTTCAGATTCTAGAAAATACGATCCGAATCTGATACGAAATTTATTCATGAACAAATATATCAAACAATTTATTATTGGAATTTATTCATGAATAATTTATTACTGAAATTTAGAATTTTCAAACAAGATTTCTTACTAACACTAGAGACTTAAAATTATTACTGAAATTTATAACTTTAAAAAAGGTTAAAATTTATTTTTGGAGAAGCTAAATTATTTCTTACCAAAGATGGAGATTAATTAATTTCCTAAAAATATATCTTTTAGTATAGTTAGAATGATTATTAGATTATTTCAATGTACATCTTCAAAACTAAATAGGAAAAATGCATAAGTACCCCGACCTATAGCCGTATTTTCAACTACAAACCTAAACTTTGCGGGGTCCTATCTCCACCCCCTTGCCCCTCCCCCAAACTATTTTAAAATGGAATCAATTTACCCTTAAAATGTCACAACAATATCTACGTTGTGTGGTGGAGTACACGTGCTTCAATGTTTTTTACCACTAATTTTTTTTTTTTCACTTTCTTTCAATCTTCTCCTTTCTTTCTGTGTTCTTTCTCTCGTCTCTATTATCAACAACCCCAAAAATCACCAGTATCATACATGTTTCACCACATACCATATCTTTACCATCTCCAAAAGAAAATTTTGACTTTTATCATCTTTGTTTTCACCTATCATCGTATTTGCCACCTTCATCCCCCTTCCCCTCCCCCTCCCCCTCCCCCCATAACCATAGAACTTTATTACATTAATACAGGGGATAATACATAAAATCCTCCCCAACCTATGACCATATTACCAACTACACACCTTTTTTTTACGGGGTTCCTATTACCCCTCCCCCTGAACTTATTTTTACTAGAGCTTATGTAACATTATATGCTCAATTAAATCCGACCATGGCTATACCTCTTCCAAGCGCATGGGGAATAAATGTAAAAGGACTGTATGTTATACAATCGCCACGTGTTATGTCAAATAAGACATAAAAAAGGTGTCAAACGTTAAACTCGGCTATTTTATTTGAACCCGTTATCTTATCACTCTTTCTAAACTTAAAGGGACTATCTGCCATTGTTGAAGAAATTTCTCTGGTTCATCTGAAATTGAAGATGTGAGTTTCAATCTTTAGACTATAAATTACTAATCTTTAGTCAATTCGATTTCATAACCTTTATAGGATTTTAAATTTCTTCCCCAATTTTTATATTTTAAATTAGGGTTATGAAATGGTAAATATCAACTTGAATAGACTTTGTATGGATGATGAAGATCCAATGCTCAATATTGAAGTGCGATGCAAATATGTAATTTTGTTGCAAATGCAGACTTCTTGGTCGAAGCGTAATCCTGGCCTAAGATTTTGGTCTTGTCCCTACTATGGTGTATGTGTTCATTTCTAACCCATCTATTGTGGTTGCTTAACTTTGTTGTATTGTCATTAAATCGATTCTAATTTATGAAATTTTCAGGCCAAGAGTTGCAAATTTTTTCAATGGAGGGATAATGAAGTTAACGAAAGATCAAAGTTTATTCTTCCAAGATTGTTCGAAAAATTAAAGAGATGGAAGAAGATTTGGCGCATTATGATAGCCTCAAGATGTAGTTGGTTGAGTTTGAAAGTCTGAGAAATGCCAAAATTAATTTGGCAGTAACTAACAATGAAAAAGATAAGGGGAAAAGGACCTGGTGTTGGTTTAATAGGAAGTTCATTTTGTGTATTGTGATTTGTCTTTGTTGTTATGTGTTGATTACAACCCAATACAAGTTGGCAACTTGGAGAGTAATCAAATGAAGCTGCAATAGCAGTTGTTTTGTGTTGTAGCAATTATTTAGAAGTGTTCAGTTAAATTCTATCGATCAATTTCATCACATTTCTGGTGAAATTGACAAATCGCTGAAACTTTCCTGCCAGATCTAACAAATAAGAGTGTTTCAATCCTTTTCAAAATTTGAACTAGTAACGAGTATATTACATTAGAACAGTGCGTTTGAAATTTCAAAAGAACACTGCTTCTGAAAATTTCTGTCGGTCACATTTTTCTGGCGACAATTCATGCATCGACGCAGGTGAGGTAAGGTTTTTTCTTTTCTCTTCTCCTCCTAGTCTCGTTCTTCCCCTTTTCTTTGTTCCCTACTCCCCTTCTCTTTCTCTCGATCTCTTTCCCCATTTCTCTATTTCTTGGTGGCAGTCGTCGGTCACTGGAAATAACCTGCCGCCGGTGGTAGCCTTAGGTCCTAGGTATCACCCCTCTACTCTCCCCCATTTGTCTTTCACTCTCACCTCTCTATTATCTCTTCTGATCCCAAATCCTAAACTGCCGGTGACAGCTATTGTCCGGCAGTCCCTTTTTATTTTTCCTTTCTTCCTCTGAACCTTCTCCTTTCT
Source organism: Nicotiana paniculata (assembly GCA_005239505.1). Classification (NCBI taxonomy): domain Eukaryota; kingdom Viridiplantae; phylum Streptophyta; class Magnoliopsida; order Solanales; family Solanaceae; genus Nicotiana; species Nicotiana paniculata. The sequence continues at coordinate 36,809 of ML354130.1, read as the reverse complement.
TCAATTGTCCCGTTTTATTGCTCGGACCAGCCGCCGTAGGCTGCGACTTAGGCAGTTTGTGGTTTTTGTCGTATATCTTGGACAGGTTGGGAGAGACAATTTTATCCAAGTTTAAGCACACGGGTTCGGGAGGCAGCATCATTCAGCGGATTGGGAAGCGCGTCCAGATATCCCCGATTGTAATCCAGGTTCTATCTTTCTTGAATTGTATTTGCGCACATCTATTTACTGTTGCCTTGATGGTAATCTTTGTTTGTGTACACATCTATTAGTTTTGGTTACCTTGCCGGTAACCTGTAGTTGGATTGATTAGTTTTGGTAGACAGCATTTGCATGTTTTCCTATCTCTTCTACTAGTGTTTTAAGTTTAAGGTTTCATCTATCCCATTTAATTCTTTGTTTTCATAGGGATAGTTTCTTAGACGTGGTAGATTCACTGTTCTAGTGCCTGCTCGCGTTACTGTTCTCGTAGTAGCGCCTTTAGCTCTTGGATTCCTAGCTTGTATTCTTTCAAACCCCGCTACTTGTTCTTAGTGGTAGTATTTACCTAATACTTTTTCCTTATAGTGGCGGTAGTGAACGATGTGAGAGTAAGGTCATGTCCTCAGGTAGGGCTGGGGGTGGGGTCCAGGGGTAGGAATGGGGGTAAGAAAGCCTCTAGGCTGAGAGTTGGGTCTTGGAACATTGGGACGTTGACAGGGAAGTCTATAGAGTTAGCTAAGATTCTTCATAAGAGGAAGATCAACATAGCGTGTGTTCGGGAGACTAGATGGAAGGGTACTATGGCACGGGATCTAGACGGGTTTAAACTATGGTAATCAGGAAGCGTTGGGGGTAAGTATAGGGTAGGTATTTTAGTTGACAGGGACCTTAGGGAGCTCGTGGTCGAGGTTAGAAGGGTAAACGATAGGTTGATGAGTATTAAACTTGTAGTTGGTGGGTTTACTGTAAACGTGATTAGTGCATACGCTCCTCAGTTTTGGACCAGGAGGTCAAGAAGCAATTCTGAGAGGATTTGGACGAGATGGTGCGTAGTATCCCGCACACAGAGAAGCTGTTCATTGGCGAAGATTTCAATGGACATATTGGGGCTAGTGCCAGGGGTTATGATGACGTGCATGGCGGGTTTGGCTTTGGAGATAGGAATAAGGGAGGTAATTCACCGTTGGATTTTGCTAGAGCTTTTGATTTGGTTATATCTAACTCGAGTTTTTCGAAGAGGGAGGAGCACCTGTTCACTTTCCGAAATTCAATGGGCAAGACTCAGATTGATTATCTTCTCTGCAGGAAATAAGATAAAGGTATGTGCACTAATTGCAAGGTCATCCCAAGTGAGCACCTCACGACCCTGCATAGGCTCCTAGTTATGGACCTGGAGATCAAAAGGAGTAGGAGTAAGAGGGGGGTGTGCAGGAAACCTAAGATCAAGTGGGGTAACTTGACCAAGGACAAAGCTCAGGAGTTAGGGGAGAAGTTGTTGGCTATGAGGGTCTGGATGAGTAGGGGACGCGTTTAGTATGTGGTTCATGACTGCGAATTGCATTAGGGTAGCTGCTAGAGAGGTCCAAGGTAAAGTGGAAACTAAGAAAGCTGTTTATATGAAGCTAGTGGAGAGTACAAACGAGGAGGAAAAAAGGACTTATTGGGAGTAATACAAAAAGAGGCAAAGTTAGCAGTTACGACAGTTAAAAACGTGGCGTTTGCTCATTTGTATGAGGAGCTCAGGGGCAAAGGCGGGGACAAGAAGTTCTATCGGTTGGCCAAGGTAAGGGAGAGGAAGGCCTGTGACTAAGACCAAGTCAAGTACATCAAGGACGAGGATGGAAAAGTATTGATGGATGAGGCACTTATTAGGAGAAGATGGCAGATATACTTCCATAAACTGTTGAACGAGGAGGGGGATAGACACATTGTGTTGGGGAGTTGGAGCACTCCGATAGTCGGCAGGATTTCGGGTATTGTAGGCGAATTACGGCAGAGGAGGTGGAAGGGGCGATGCATAAGATGTGCAGGTGTAGAGTGATGGGGCCAGACGAAATCCTTGTGGAATTCCAGAAGAGCGCGGGGCGAGTAGGCTTGGAGTGGCTCACTGGGTTGTTTAATGTTGTTTTTAAGACGAAGAAGATGTGCGAAGAATGGAGGTGGAGTACGATGGTTCCGCTTTATAAGAACAAGGGTGATGTCCAAAATTACAATAATTATAGGGGTATCAAGCTGTTGAGTCACACTATGAAGGGATGGGAGAGGGTAGTGGAGGCTAGGGTGAGGAGGTGCATGTCTATTTCTGAGAATCAGTTTAGATCCATGACGGGACATTCGACTACAGAAAAGATTCATCTGGTAAGGAGATTAGTGGAGCAGTACAGGTAGAGGAAGAAGGACTTGCATTTGGTGTTTATTAACCTTGAGAAAGCGTACGATTAAGTCCCGAGGGAGGTCCTGTGGAGGTGTTTGGAGGCTAGCGGCATTCCGTTAGCGTACATTAGGGTGATTAAGGATATGTATAATGATGCTAAGACTCAGGTGAGGACTGTGGGTGGTGACTCGAAGCATTTCACAGTGGTGATGGGGTTGCACCAGGGATCGGCTCTTAGCCCATTTTTATTTGTGTTGGCGATGGATGTACTATCGTGACAGAACCAAGGGGAGTTTCCTTGGTGCATGCTATTTGCCGATGATATAGTGTTGATTGATGAGACGCGAAGGCGAAGTTAACACGAGGTTGGAGGTTTGGATACAGAGATTGGAGTCTAAAGGTTCCAAATTGATTATAACCAAAACAGAATACTTGGAGTGCAAATTCAGTGGACCCATGAAGCAGACGTAGAGGTAAATTTTGATGCTCAAGTTATCCCCAAGAGAGAGATTTTTAAGTATCTCGAGTCTATTATCTAAGGTAATAGGGAGATTGATGAAGATGTTGCACATCGCATCGGAGCGGGATGGATGAAATGGAGGCTCGCTTCCTAGAATGTGCCACCAAGACTTAAGGGTAAGTTTTATAGAGTGGTGGTTTGACCGACTATGCTGTATGGGGATGAATGTTGGCCAGTCAAGAACTCCCACGTGCAGAAGATGAAAGCGACAGAGATGAGGATGTTGAGATGGATGTGTGGGTGTAGCAGGAGAGATAAGATTAAGAATGAAGCTATCTGGTACAGAGTGGGAGTAGCCTCTGTGGAGGAAAAGATGAGGGAGTCGAGGCTGAGATGGTTCGGACATGTTGAGAGAAGAAGCATTGATGCTCCTGTTAGGAGGTGTGAGAAGTTGGCCATGGCGAGTTTGAGAAGAAGTCGAGGTAGGAGTAAGAAGTACTGGGAGAGGTGATTAGATAGGACATGGCGCTGCTTCAGCTCACTGAGGACATGACCCTTGATAGGAGGGTGTGGAGGTCGAGGATTTTAAGATAGAAGGTTGGGTAGATTTTAGTTGCTCAATGATACTCTTAGTAGCACTCATGTCCCTTCATATTCTTAAATTTTTATTGCGTTATGTGATTTTGTTCACCTCAGGTATTGTATTCCATATTGCTATTATTTGGTACTACTTATCCTTTATCTCTCCCTTTTTATTTTCTCTTCCTTCTTTCTTCCTTTCTTGCTTTCTAGTTCTTCTTCTTACCCTTCCTGAGCCGAGAGTCTATTGGAAACCACCTCTCTACCAACATTAGGTAGGGTAAGATCTGCGTACAGATTACCCTCCCCAGACCCACATGTTGGGAACATACTGGGTCTGTTGTTGTTGTTATTCGGTTAAGGTTGTAATAACTCTATTTTATTGTCATTGTGGTATGTAACTTCATTTTAGTATATGCTATATGGAAGTTAATTAAGTATGAATTTCTCACTTTCCATGATCGATTCCCAGATTCTTTCAACCACTGTATATAAGTCACATTGAGGTTATGTGTAAATGGCAAGACACCGTTGAATCATAGAAATATAGTTGTAACATTCCATAAATACCACAAAATCAGTCAACGAAACATTAAATGTACTAAGGCAACATTTGAAAAATAATACATTATCATTCTAAAAAGATAAAAACAGTAGATCACAGTCAACAAAAACAACCAAATGTCTGGCTTAGGATAAACAATGTCTGCTTGTAGTCAACCAAAAACATCAATTAATTGTTTGCTTGTAGATTTTCGTCAACAAAAATAACCAAATCTATTGGGGATGTGCAGAACTACTATTCTGGCTTAGGTTGTTTGAATCACCAGCCCTTGTTTGAATTCTATGTTGCCCTCTAATCTTTTAAAGCCTTCTTGTTGTGATTGTTGGTTTCCCCTTCCATTTCAATCCACTACTTGGTTTGAAACCAATGTCACCAGTAACATTTTCTGATCTTGTTATCATTGTTAGTCCAGTGGACTCTATTCTGATACTTGGCGTGGATACTATTCTACTACTTGGCATGCTAGGCTACAGAAAAAGAACAACTAAATAAGTTATCACAAATATACAAAACATATTGAATATCACAAAGAATATACACTTCCATTCAAAGTTTTGAAGCCATTTTCAGCTTGAAACACATCCATTCCCATCACTCTTGGCCTTTTAAATTGTTTTATATTTTCCACACCCTTTCCCCTTCCTCTATTTAGTGTAGCAGTAGAGGCATTAGGTGCAACAGATGCATTAGGTGCTGATGAAGTACTAGGTGCAGAACATCCAAACCAATTGGCTAGTGAATGATGAGCAGCAGGTGTTGCATTAGGTGATGATGGGGTTGTATTCTAAGATCCTCTTCTTCCCCTACCTGTAATAGTTGCAGCTATTACATTCTTAGATCCTCCCCTTCCCCTACCTCTACTAGCTGCAGCAGATGTTGCAGTAAGTGCGGCAGATGTTGTATTGTTTGACCTGCCTCTTCCCCTTCCTGTACTAGCTGCTGCAATAGGTGCAGTTGATATAGCAGCAGCAACAAATGTTACAGTACTTGAAAATTCAGCAGTAGTAGAGGTATAAGTGCAGTAGATGTTGATTTTCTAGGTCTTCCGCTCCCTCTTTTTACAGCAGGTTCAACTTCTACATTTCTTGGTTTCTAAAAAATAATAAACAATAAGAATATGTGATTGAACTTAAAAGAAACTGGATACAGTTAGTTACACTATATTACTTTTGGTCTGCCTCTATTTCTTCTTGAACCTGATGCTTCTGCAGCAGTAGAAATTATATTTGATTGTGCAGCAGCAGTTCCTGAACCTGATGGATCGATATCACTCTTTTGACACCCCTCTTGTTGTGACCAACACCATTGTAGATGTTACACCTCATGACAAGTCCAGTTTTAGGCAACTTTCCAAATATTTTGGTTTCAGCTACCTCTTTTCTCCGAACCTTTTTGGGCCTGCCAGGCATACTTTTTGCCACTGGTGGTGCAACAGGAGAGTTAGTAGATGCAGGCCACATTTCCATACTATTAAGTGGTTGAAGGAAGTGAGAATATGTCATCAAATATGTCTCCTTCATGTAACATTTATCAATATAGTCAACTGGTTCATACCCGTTATAGTACATTGCAGCTATGGCATGTGGACATGGTATCCCCTTCAACATCCAAGCCCTACAACTACAAGTATTATTTCTTAGGCAAACTGCATGTTGGTTTGTTCCCTCACTAACCTGATATCTTGTATCTCCATTAAAAAAATTGTACACCTCATTGACTTTCTAATACTTTCCTCTAAGACCTTTAATGCCATTGGAGAAATGTTGCAGGACCAAGTATTTGCAAATTCCCTTAACTTAGTTATTCTAGCCATCATGTTGACTCTTATTTATTCAAGCATGGTAATGATGGTGTTGTGCCTTGCAGCTAGGATCCATGCATTAAAACTTTTAAGCCATATTATTATCTACTGCATCACACTTGACTTTCACATTAAAATACACCTTACACCAAGTCTCTTTGTTATAGTACAAAAGATCATCAACTATGTTCTTACCAAGCATACTGAGTGATTTCAGGTTTTTCTTGAATTTAGCCTCATATATACTTCTAGTACACTTCCAGGACAACAACCTCCTCTGAATCCCTCTCTAATTTTTTGACCAATTTGCAAGGATGTGTGTGGCACACATCCTGTGCTCACAAGCTGGTATTATATCTTGAATTGATGCTAGATATCCCTAAAAAAAAGGAAATTGGTTAGTAATCAAACATGAAAACACAAAAAATAATATCAAAAAGGCTAGAATGATATACCTTTTGCATGTCGGTAATCAAGGTAAAACCCCTATCATCTCCTAATCTCAAATCATCTTTAAGCAAAGACACAAACCATGTCCAGGTATTTTAGTTCTCATATTCCACTACTGCCCAAGCAAGTTGAAGCATTTGGTTGTTGGCACCCTTAGCTATAACAACTAATAACTTTCCTCTACTAACTTCCTTAAAGAAACAACCATCTAAACCTATGCATTTCCTGCACCCCATGAATGCATTCTTTAAAGCACCAAAACATATGTAGAAACTTTAAAATACTGCCTTACTAGATTCATCAGCTACACCAAGTTTCACTACACTTGTACTCTCAGGGTTGGTACTTAACAATTTATCTTTGTAATCAAGAATTCTTTCAAACTCAAGAATATGGTACCATAATTTCTATCAATACTTTTGTCCTTGCTCTCCTAGTTGTGGTCTTGCCAACATACACTTTAAATTTTTACCTAATTAACTATTGTAACTTAAACACTCTTATATATGGTTGTTCAGATATTTTATCTTTAAACACTTTCGTCAGGTATTTAGCATTGCACGGGTAATTTCTTGTGGCCCTATTACACTTGTGAACAGGATTATAAGTCCTAAGCATAAAATTATTACTTGAAGTATCAAGGCTTGAATACAACAACCATGAACAATTGTCCTTGCAACTCACCCTGACTCTTGTTGGCTCATTCACATATTTTTTACCTGAACCCTCCTTTGAACAACATAATTGGTTACTGCATCTCTAAATTCATCCACATCTGCAAAAATCATACCAAACTGCCACACAACCTTTTTTGCCGTGGGATCATAAACCACCTTCTTGGTAGAAGAAGATCTTCTTTTTGGTAGATTTACTCTAACTTTTTCCCCATCTTCAACCCAACATTCATCTTCATCTGTTTCAAAGCTACAAGAATTATAACTTGGAAGATATGGTTCATTACCCCTATCCTACCTTCTATACTTTTTTGCCTGTTTCAGTTTCATCAAACCCAAATCTAGTCCAACTACACCACATGGAACATTATCAGGGTCAGCAGGAGCTCTTTCCTTTCTTTTTCTTCTCTAGAAAGACTTTTTCTCAGCCCTAAACTCTATAAATTCTTCATGTATATCACTGCCATAATCCACTACACCATCACTAAAAAAATCACTGTATTCATAACTTGAACTATCTTCAGTTGAGTTATCAGATTCCTCGTCAGTTGAGGATGAATTTGGTTTGGATATGCTAGAGGAGCTGTTGGATCAGTAGGTGTAGGTGAAGTTGCTGTTGCACCATTTAAAGCCTCCTCACCAACCATAATATTTTGACTAACAATTGCTTCAACGGTCACATCCCCTTTATTAAAGGCTAAACCAGATTCCTCTACACCCATGTACTGGACATATACTTCCAAAATCACTCCATTTTGCAAGAACTGTACAATTTTTGAAAGCTCTCTGTCATTGTTTTTATATTTTTTCTAACGACACAGTTAGGTGGCCTAATATTAAATGCGCAACTGTTATTGTACCCCAGTTCTTTAATATAGTCCACCAACTCAAATAAGATATAGTATCCACATCAACATTCACATATCAGTCATTTTCCCACCCATATATCTTGGTTCCCCACTTTCAACCTCTATGACCCCACCATGAAACAATCTCAAAGTCACAAATATAAACACACTAATACCTGAATGCAAATAAACAATATCAATAAATTCAGACAAATCCGCAACAATAAAATCGTGCTGAACATAGGGCAGCACTAAAAAACTATTTATTTACTTACAACCAAGAACACATCAGTGTAAACACGCAAAATAAAAACTTTGGTATTAAAATCGGCATGCAAACTCCTCAGTTTCAAAATCAAAATCTCATAATTTTGTACAATAACCGATTTTTTACAAAACCCTAAACTACCAAAAAAATCAATTAAAGACGGTAAAGAACTAACTTTTAATCTTGGATTGTGACGAATAAATAGCTAATGGTTCTGCGCTGACCTTGATTGTAATGCCACAATATCAAATTAAACCATAGATTGTAATGCCCTACTGATATTTAAGACAATAAACTATAAAAACGGAGATTGCATACTTCTTTGCAATATATTAGAGCCGATTTTGTAATAGAATAAAGAGAAAATTATGAGAGAGATTTTGTGGAAGGAATCGAAGAAGAGAGATTGAGAATTTGGTTTGGACTGTAGAAGATGGAAGAGTATGAAAGGAAAGAATGAATGGGGGTAGGGTTTAATTAATGAATGGGTTTAATTTAGTTTAAAATAAAAGGGATCTGATAAAATAAAAGGGAATTGGGTGGGACCTATTAGCGCGTGTATACACCGATAGTATTATAAATAGGGGTCGGGTTTAATTGAGCATATACTGTTAAATAAATTCTGGTAAAAATAAGTTCAGGGGTGTAATAGGACCCCCGAAAAGAAAAGGTGTGTAGTTGGTAATATGGTCATAGATTGGGGATGATTTTATTCATTTTCCCTTAATACAAACATTATTTCAAATAATGCCAATAAATTAGAGTATAAAATAAAGGAAGGGTAGATCTATTAATACTCAAGAACTTCTAAAAGGATAGTACGAAAAAATAGAAAGAAATAAAAATTTTGTCGTCGTCAGAGACAAAATCGTTGCCGGTGTTTTCATGCTCTCAAGTTCTAGAGTTGTCAAACCATCATTATCTTCATATTTTAATTCAATAGTTGGTAGTTTTTACTGGGTATTTATTGTTGCTGCAAAAGAGGGATGTATAGGTAAAAATAAAAATGGAGAAAGATGAAAATGATGAGCTGGACTCCATTTTTTCTGGCGAGGAATTCGCTAGAGCTCTTGTGGGAATGCTTTATAGCGACTGAAAATAACTAGATGAGTTAGAGTTTTTTTATTAATAAAATCTAATTAGTTGTAAAGTATCTAATTGTAAAAAGACATATGTAGACATTTAAATTTATAAGGCAGTTTTATGCTCTCACATGCCTCCAAGAAAGTGAACACACTTTTTGTGCCACGTAATCTCTCAAGGGGATTTTTATTCTACTTTAAAATAGTAAATAAGGGCAATAGGATCCCCACAAAGTTTAAGTGTGTAATTGGAAATCCAACTATAGATCAAAGGGTACGTATGCATTTTCCCAAACTAAGTACAACAAGTAGTATCATTCATTCAGATATTACTATTATTAATAAGGGTCAACCGAAAGATTTGTCGTCCTCACGTTCAAGTTTTCTAAACTATTGCCCTTTAAAGTTGCTAGTTTTTACTTTATCAATTTTGTGGGTGTTGAGTTAATGGTATCAGTTTTAAGTCCTATTTTGTAATTCTATGGGTTTCTTATATAGGAGATAGTACATTGTATCTTTCTATAATCCCTTTTCACCCTACATTAACCTTTTATTACAGTAAATGCCCTCAGATATTTCATAAATAAAAGTAACTTTTTGGGATTTGTTAAGCTTTTAAATAGAGTCATGGTTGCATCTTAACCAGAATGTTTGGTTCTATAATTAGAATTGTTGATGTACTATAGCTTCTATGTATGTCACAACCCAATTTCTCCTCTTTTGGGTATCGTGATGAAACCTAGTCTTAAGGACTAGGTAAGCCTAACATCTACGGAAAAATACAACAACAATAATTTAACCTTCTAATAATTTCTGAGATGAATTCTTTATACAATAATATATTCCCAAAAATCGGTAGTACAAGTCATAAGCTCTACAGAATTTTATTATAACTTCTAAATACAACTGTTCAAAAATAAATAAAACAATGTATGAACAAAACAGGACGGTGACTCCAAAACTCGCAAACGCTATAGCAAATTTTACCTTGAGTCTCCACAATAGCAATCTGCGCTGCTAGCTAATGATCAACCGGCTACAAAATACCTGGAATCTGCACAAAAATGTGTAGAAGTATACTATGAGCATACCACAGCGGTGCCCAGTAAGTATCAAGACTAACCTCGGTGAAGTTGTGACGAGGAATAGTCAAGACACCCACTGGTCTAATGAACTGAACAAGTATAAATATAGGAACAACGGAATATGATATCTACATAACTACAACTTCAAATAGAGACAAGCAGTTAGGGAGAAGGCAACATGGCAATGGAAGAGATAACCGTCTCAATTAAGGCACATATGAGCCAATTATCAATAAGAGTGAATCATGAAGCAAATAAATTCTAATTAAGCAGGTAAAGGTGAAACTAGTAATTAAGAAACATAATCATACAAGTACAACCACATATTTAATGAATACAAGAACCTAGACACCCTAAAAAGGCTAATTTTCACCACATAAGTCCGAGCACGTACTCGTAAACTCACGTACACGGACTACAATCAACATAGAAGACTCAATCCTTAGGGGTGGTTTCCCCCACACAAGGTTACGCAAGATACTTACCTCAAAGAAGACAACCCGGTACTCTAAAATGAACTCCTTGGGTGAAAAGACCTCAGGACGGCTCAAATCTAGTCAAAATAACTTCAAAACACAAATAAAACTCATAAGGAACTATTACGGATCATAAAGTCTCGATCTTTATAAAAATCTAGAAATCAACCCAAAACTCGACCCTGAGCCCGCATTTCGGAATCCGATAAATTTTACAAAACCCGAACATCCATTCCGATACGAGTCCAACCATACTAAAATTATCAAATTTCGATACCATTTCGTCCCTCAAATCATGATTTTTCATTTTGAAAATTTTGTTCAAAAACCCAACTTTTCCTTCAAATCAAAACACAAATTAAATGATAAAAATGAAGATAAAATCATTGAATATATTAGATACTAGGTGAAGAACACTTACCCAATCTATTTGCTTGAAAATCTCATAAGGAATCACTCAAAACCGAACTCTACAAGTCAAAATATGGTAAAAATGGTCTAACCCTCGATTTGAAGACCTTATATTCTTCCCATGTGTTAAAGCATCGCGAACGCGGAAGGCTACTCTCGTTCGCGAAGAAGGAAAAATGAAGGTTGCCCAGATGTGCCTCGCGAACGCGACAAATGGCTCGCGAACGTGAAGAGGAAAGTTTGATGGTCCAAATGACTGGGCTATGCGAACGAGTGAAGGGATACACGAACGCGAAGAATGGGGTGGCATACCTTCGCGAACGCGGGAAGAGAGACACGAACGTGAAGAGGAAAAAGTCTCTAGTACCCAGCTCATATTTTCTACTATGCGGACGGGAGGGAACATCTGCAAACTCGAAGAAGAAACATTTCATCCTCCAAAATAACACTACACGAACGCGAGGACACGGACGTGAACACTTAGAAGAAAACCATATGGCAGATTCAGCAATTCTAAAATAGAAGGAAATGGCCCGTAGCCCATCCGGAACACACCCGAGAACCTCGGAACCCCGTCTAACCACACAAATAAGTTCTATAACCTAACACGGACTCACTCGTGTCTCAAATCACATCAAACAATGCCGAAAATGCAAATCGCGCCAAGAATCGAACTTATGAACTTCCAAATCTTCCAACTTCAAAAACTCGTGCCGAAACCAATCAAACTAACCCGGAATGACGTCTTATTTTGCAGGCAAGTCCCAAATAACATAAGGTGGCTGTTCCAACTCTTAGAATCCCATTCCAACCCCGATATCACCGAAGTCAACCATTGGTCAAACCTTTCTACTTTCCAAACTTCAATTTTTCCAACTTTCGTCGAAATGCCTCAAATCACCCTACAGACCTCCAAATCCAAATCCGGACGCACCCCTAAGTTCAAAATCACCATACAAAGCTGTTGAGATCATCAAAAACCCATTCCAGATCCATTTACACAAAAGTCAAATTCTGGTTAGATTCTCACTGCTTAACCTTCCAAAACTAGAATTCTTCTTCCAATTCGACTCTGAATCATCCGGTAACTAAATTAAACCACGCACGCAAGTCGATACACATAATATGAAGTTGTACAAGACCTTATGCTGCCTAACAGAACTTAAATTCTCAAAACGACCGGTTGGTTCGTTACATTCTTCCCCTCTTAGAACAAACGTTCGTCCTTGAACGTGCCAAGAATCGCCTCGAAGTCTTCAAATCACTGAATGCACACTTCCAACATACACCCGCGGGTGATCTTGCGTTACCCCAATCTACATAATCCTGACGACACCATCCCAACTGAAATTTAGCTTTTCTACCAACACCGATAAGCCTCAGAGTCAAAATCCTCACCTTCTCTTCATTTCCAAAAGACCCAATTCTAAATCCATACCCGGTATAAGTCTCAACCAGCTGCCACAACTCATGCTTACCCCCAAAAAGTATAACCAAACAACATAACACACCACACCTAGTTCCGTAATAACACTTTTGATCATAATAGCTGCACGTAGGCAAAACATAGACCATCAATTAGCCTCATATCCGATAGGAACCCGCTTTAAATCTCCACAACACTGACGATGATGCGAGAATCAGGAATACCTCATAACTATGCACTCGAATCAACAAGTCACAACTAACACCATCGGGTACGCACCCTGCAAGCTAAATCTTAAGAAGCACAGAACAAAAATGACTGAATATATAAAAAGAAACACACAAGAGAAATATCAAACAAGCCAAACAGGCATAACTCGCTATCAGTACCATACTACGAATCAATTTTTAAATAGGAAAATCAAGTACATGAAAAACAATAAGGATCTCATCCTGGTATAACTCTCCACCGCGGCACGAAGCCCGACTCAAACATATTAAATCACATAAACTCGCGAGGGTCTTACCCTCAACTCTAAATCACATGTCAAATATACATCCTACCAATTGAGATCTTCCACTAAGCCAATTCTGCAAATAAAATCACAACACTTACTGAGCTCTCACCCCGTAGAGTACCAAATCACAAATTGTAACCAAGAATACTTAGGAAATCACACTAAAACCTTCCATAATGAACAACAGGGACTCACTTCTAATCTCACCACCCTCAATGATGGATAAAAACAATGATAGAAACAGCTACCACTCATAGAACCTCCTAACAGGGGAAAACACATAAACAGAGTGCAAATCATGTAACTCACCCATAATGAAACAACCAATAAGGGAACTCGTCCCGATAAGCAGAACCGGAATGAAATACGAATGGGGCCTCTGTAATAAATTAAAAACATACTTGTATGACATTATCTGGCACAATGGCCTCTAGCCTACTATATGAGACACATCAATGTGTCGGGCCTCCCCATCTTGGGCGCCTCCTACTCGGCTGAATACCCCGCTGTGACACATCTGCCCGGAGTCTGGGACAATCCCTCACCATGTGGCTGATATCTCCACACTCAAAGCAACCTCTCTGCTGACGTGGCTGTGGAAACTGTGCAATACGAGTACTCTGAGACACATGAGCACCTGAAACACTATGCAAAGCTAGAAGTGCAAATCGAACTGGCTGACCCACAAAACCTCTACCATGCCATACCCTGCCTCCAAAATAAGGACCACCAGATCTCTCCGGCCTATCAGGCCTTCTCGCCTCCCTGTCCTCTCTCTCCTGGCCTCGCCTATCCTCTCTCTCATAGCCCGCCTGTAACCTCTCTCCTGATCCCACATGACCTCAACTTTGCGAGCGATCCCTACCACATGCTAAAATGAAACATCCGGCTCTAATTCTCAAGACATGCTAAACCGAATATCATGCCTGAGACTCTCAATGAATCTATGGACACACTCAATAACTGCAGCGACCAAAGTAGGTGCATGTCTGGCCAAATCACTGAATCTGAAGGCATACTCTGATATTGATGTAGTGCCCTAGTGCAGCTGCTCGAACTTCGTGCGCCACACATCTCAAAGGGACTGAGGTACAAACTCTCTCATGAACATCTCTGAAAACTGAACCCATGAAAGTGAAGCTGACTCGGCCGGGCTACCTAACTCATATGCCCGCCACCACTGATAAGTCATTCCCTAAAGCTAGAACGTAGTAAAAGCAACCCCACTCGGATCAATAATACCCATAGTGCAGAGAATGTGATGGCACTCCTCCAGAAAACCCTGTGCACTATTTAAAGCCAAGCCACTGAATGTAGGAGGGTCATATTTCAAGAACCTTGCAAGTCTAAGCTGCTCTTCCTCAGATGTTGCGGCCCTAACCACGGGCTGAACTGGGACCACATGATGTGTTGTCGTGACATCTGAAACCTGACCAAATCTCGCTGCTCCAGTGTGTGGGTGGCGGGAGTTTGAGCTCCTTCCCTGGTATGTGAAGTAGTTGGTGCATCCGGAATCAATCCTGCCTGAGTCAATGTACCAATCATACTCAGGAGCTGTGCCAAGATCTCCTGAAGTTCGGGGGTAACAACATGCATCTCTAGTACCCGTCCCCCAACTAAACCTACTGGAGGCTCCTCAACGGCTGCTCTGGTAGGTGCCCTAGCTGCGACACATGCTCCTCGTCGGCCACTGCCTCTGCCCCTAGCGACATCTACTCCGAGGGTAACGTCATCAGGAACCGCGGCTCGTGTCCTCACCATCTGTGAGAGAATGGAATGAAAAAAGTTCAAACTTCGAGATCAATGAACTCACACGATAGGAATTAAGGAAGTGAAATTTTCATAATAGTTCTGTAGCCTCTCGAAGATAAGTACAAACGTCTCCGTACCGATCCGCAAGACTCTACTAAACTCGCTTATGACAATAGTCCACACTGTACGGTTCAACAACAAGAACTAACACGAGTCCAGTAATTCCACATAAGGGTAAGTCCACTAAGGCATAGAACCTCTAAGCTTATTCTAAGGTTGAACAATTACAGGAGAGGTACAGCCAATTTAAATAAAGGCAGGCAGCGAGAAGATTACCATAACTTCAATTACGGGAGAACATTTACAAAACATGAATAACTACAACTTCAAATAGAGATAAGCAATTAGGGAGAATGCAACATGGCAATGGAAGAGATAACTATTTCAATTAAGGAACATATGAGCCAATTATCAATAAGAGTGAGTCAAGAAGAAAATAAATTCTAATTAAGCAGGTAAAGGTGAAACTAGTAATTAAAGAACATAATCATGCAAGTACAACCACATATTCAATGAAGACAAGAACCTAGACACCTTAAAAAGGCCAATTTCCACCACATAAGTCCGAGAACGTACTCGTCACCTCACGTACACGGACTACAATCAACATAGAAGACTCAATCCTAAGAGGTAGTTTCCCCTACACAAGGTTAGGCAAGATACTTACCTCAAAGAAGACAACATGGTACTCTAAAATGAACTCCTCGGGTGAAAAGACCTCCGGACGGCTCAAATCTAGTCAAAATAACTTCAAACACAAATAAAAGTCATAAGGATCTATTCCGGATCATAACGTCTAGATCTTTATAAAAATCTACAAATCGACACAAAATTCGATCCCCGGCCCGCACCTCGGAACCCGATAAATTTTACAAAACCCGAACATCCATTCCGATACGAGTTCAACCATACTAAAATTATCAAATTCCGATATCATTTCGTCCCTCAAATCATGATTTTTCATTTTGAAATTTTTCTTCAAAAAGCCAACTTTTCCCTCAACTCAAAACACAAATTAAATGATAAAAATGAAGATAAAATCATGGAATATACTAGATACTAGGTGAAGAACACTTACCCAATCTATTTGCTTGAAAATCTCACAAGGAATCGCTCAAACCGAGCTCTACAAGTCAAAATATGGTAAAAATGGTCTAACCCTTGATTTGAAGATCTTATATTCTTCCCAGGTGTTAAAGCATCGCGAACGCGGAAGGCTACTCTCGTTCGCGAAGAAGGAAAAAAATGAAGGCTGCCCAGATGTGCCTCGCGAACGCGACAGATGGCTCGCGAACGCGAAGAGGAAAGTTTGATGATCCAAATGATTGTGCTACGCTAACGCGTGAAGGGTTATCCGAACGCGAAGAATGGGGTGACATACCTTCTCGAACGTGGGAAGAGAGACGCGATCGCGAAGAGGAAAAAGTCTCTAGTACCCAGCCTATTTTCTACAACACGGACGCGAGGGAACATCTGTGAACTCGAAGAAGAATCATTTCATCCTCCAAAATAACACTACACGAATGCGAGGACACGGATGCGAACATGTAAAGGAAAGCCATATGGCAGTTTCAGCAGTTCAAAAATAGAAGGAAATGGCCCATAGCCCATCTGGAACACACTCGAGACACCCGAAACCCCGTCTAACCACACAAACAAGTTCTATAACCTAACACGGGCTCACTCGAGGTCCCAAATCACATCAAACAATACCGAAAATGCAAATTGCGCCAAGAATCAAACTTATGAACTTCCAAATCTTCCAACTTCAAAAACTCGTGCCGAAATCAATTAAACCAACCCAGAATGACGTCTTATTTTGCAGGAAAGTCCCAAATAACATAACGGGGTTGTTCCAACTCTCAGAATCGCAGTCCGACATCGATATCACCAAAGTAAACCATTGGTCAAACCTTTTCACTTTCCAAACTTCAACTTTTCTAACTTTTGCCAAAATGCCTCAAATCACCCTATGGACCTCCAAATCCAAATCCGGACGCACGCTATCACGACCCAAATCTTAAACTAGGTCGCTATGGCGCCCAACGCCGATGTTAGGCGAACCAAAACAATTAGTCTAGTGAGTTCCATTTAATTTTATAAAACTTTATTAACAATACTCGAGTTTTTGTCACAAGGATAAGAAAATGACAAATATCAAAGGCCAATTTACCTGCAATGATGAAGAAGTTAAATTTAAATAGTTACATTTCTGAAAATATAGTCTACCAATGTGTGTGCAGGAACTGGTGTCACAAGTATACATGAATCTAGTAGAACGAATCAAAAGAACACGTCTATCCTACAGTCTGAGAGGATATAGACAGAATAACAAAAGGGAAAGACTCCAACGTGCTGCTGAGACATCAAGGGAAGCAGCTCACCGTGGAATCTTTGATCTCGTGAAGTCAAGAACTAGCTCCGGACTGATAACCAGATGCACCTGCCTCAGAACCTGTACAATTAAGTACATAAGCGTATCATGAGTATATAAACATTATGTACCCATTAAGTATCCAGTCTAATCTCGAAGTAGTGACGAGAGGTCAACTTGACACTTACTAGGCCAAAACAATTTATCTAAATATAAGGCTAAGCATGAATATCAAAGATGAATAATAATAAGGACAAGAAATGACAAATATGTTCACAGGTATTTTTATGTGTCAATTCCTATCAAACATATTACTACTTTATTCTTCAGAGCCTCTTTAAGGTTTAGCAATCACAGGAAAATACCGAGGACATATGGCCTGATCCAACAGAAAGTAAATGTGCACTACCGAAGGGTCAAACGGCGCGAACCATAGATGCATCTATCACCCCGCTCACGAATCATACATGCGACGCAGGTACTCATAGATATACACATTCAAACAGTCAATCCATACTTTATCAGGAAACACTTATCCAAGGGAAAGTCAATTCCCTTTTCACGATTCAGAAAAATGAAGTTTAACTTATTTAGAAATTCATTTACTAATTTGATGTGACTTAAGCAATTTAAATTGTCAATAAGGTTAAAAATAATTCAAGTATAGCATGCTTTCGGGTCCTAGACTACCCGGACTTAAGTACAATAGTAGCTACGTATGGACTCTCGTCACCTCGTGTGTACGTAACCCCCACAAATAGTAGCACATAATAATTTATTTCACCTATGGGGACAATTACCTCTTACAAGATTAGAAAGGAGACTTACCTCGTATCAAGCCTACTTCCCGATTCAAAAATGCGCTCAAACCTCCAAGTTTGACGTCCAACAACTGGAAACTAGCCAAACATTACATAAACTAGTCAATCTATGCTCAAAAGTTCATAATTCCACCATTTAAGTGATTACCCAAGCTAATTTGTAAGATTCCTAAAATTCACCCTCGGGCCCATACGCTCGGATTTCACAAATTCTTAAATAAAGTTGTTACCCATAACCTAAGGATCAATAATATATGATTTTTACTAGATTCCATAACAAATTTCGTGGTTAAATTCCATTTTTATCAAAACCATAGGTTTTACCCTAAACCCATTATTTTCACTAATCTTTATGTATTAATCTACCCAAAAATCAAGTATTAAACTCACAACAAGTAGGAATAACTTACCTCTCAAATGCTAAGTTGAAATACCCCTTTTGGAAGCTCCTAAATCGCCCAAGGATATGATAAATGACCCCAAATAAGCCTAAGTCCCGTTTTTAAAATAACTCACTGCCTCCAATCATTATCGCACCTGCGGCGCGTGGACCGCACATGCGCTCATGCTTCTGTAGGCCATGGTCCGCATCTACGGAAGGAGGAAGGTTGTCAGGGCATCACACCTGCGAAGTTGTGCCCGCACCTGCGGACCGCACCTGCGAAGGGGGTGCCGCATCTGCAGATCCTGGCATCCGCTCAAAGGTCGCACCTGCGAGGCTTCGACCGTTTCTGCAGTCTCGCACCTGCGACTGGCCAACCGCAGGTGTGGTCGCACCCGAACTGGTGCGCCAACAACTCAGTTGATCTGGGACTCACCTTGCATGATGTCCGAATGACATCCAGAGCCCCCGAGCCCCGTTCGAATATACTAACACGTTATAAATCATAAAACGGACTCGCTCAAACCTTCAGAATGCCCGAAACAATATTAAATCTAAGAATCATACCCGAAAACCAACTAAATTCAACTTATGAACTATAAGTTCTTAAATTCACTTCCAACACGGCAAAACGTACTTATACTACTCGGAACGACATCAAATTTGCGAGCAAGTCATAAATGACATTACAGAACTATTCCTGGTCTCAGAATTCCGTTTGGAACTCGAGATCCTCAAAACACGTTCCAAACCTCAATTATAAAACTTCAAGAATCTTGTTTCACTATTTGGCTCCGAAACGCCCCCGGTTCATCCAAAACCCATTCCGAACATACGCCCAAGTCCGAAATCATCATACAAACCTATTGGAACTTTCAAATCACGATTTCGAGGTCGTTTACTAAAGGCCAACCTTAAGGAACTAAGTGTTCCAATTCCAACCCAAACTCTTCCAAATCCCGAACCAACCATCCCCGCAAGTCATAAACCAGTAAAAGCAAGTACGGATAGTATTATTTAGGAGCACGGGATTCTAGAAAGCAAAACGACAGGTCGAGTCATTATATTCTCCAACTCTTAAACAAACGTTCATCCTTGAACGGGTCTAGAATCATACCTGGAGTGATGAACAAGTGTGGATATCTGCTCTGCATGTCCTCCTCGGACTCCCAAGTAGCCTCCTCATCTGGTTGGCCCCTCCACTAGACCTTCACGGCGGGAACCCTCTTAGACCTCAACTGGTGCTCCTACCTATTAATAATAGCAACTGGTTCCTCCTCGTAGCCCAACCTCTCCTCTAGATGAATGGTACTGAAGTCTAACACATTAGGCAAGTCAGCGTGGTACCTCCGGAGAATAGATGCGTGAAAAACTGGATGAACACCTAATGGGTTGGGAGGTAGAGCAAGCTCATAAGCAACCTCCCCAACCCGCCTCAACACCTCAAACGGACCTATAAACCTTGGGCTCAACTTGACCTTCTTCCCGAACCTCATAATACCCTTCATCGGCGAGACATTCAAGAGAACCTTCTCACCGACCATGAATGATACATCACGTGCCTTCTGATCCGCGTAACTCTTCTGCCTGGACTGTGCCGTGTGAAGCCTCTCCTGAATCAACTTTACCTTTTCTAAGGCATCCTTTACCAAGTCAATACCATATAGCTTAGCCTCGCCAGGATCAAACCACCCGATGGTAGAACGACATCACCGACCATATAAAGCCTCAAATGGGGCCATCTCAATGCTGGACTGATAGCTGTTGTTGTACGCAAACTCGGCCAAGGGCAAGAATTGATCCCACTGCCCTCCAAAGTCAATCACACATACTCCGATCATGTCCTCCAATGTCTGAACTGACCGCTCCGACTGCCCGTCGGTCTAAGGATCGAATGTTGTGCTGAGCTCTACACGGGTGACCAACTCACTCTGTACGGCTCTCCTGAAATGCGAGGTGAACTGAGGACCTCTATCTGATATGATGGACACAGGCACACCGTGCAACCGTACTATCTCCCGAATCTATATCTGAGCCAACCTCTCTGAAGTATAAGTAGTGGCCACTGGAACGAAGTGTGCAAACTTGGTTAACCTGTCGACAATAACCCAAATCACATCAAATTTTCGCAAGGTCCGCGGGAACCCAACTACAAAGTCCATAGTGATGCGCTCCCATTTCCACTCAAGTATAGGCATCTGCTGGAGTAGACCTCCTGGCCTCTGGTGCTCATACTTAAACTGTTGGAAATTTAGACATCTAGCCCCATACTCCACTATGTCTTTCTTCATCCGCTGCCACCAGTAGTGCTGCCTCAAGTCACGATACATCTTCGTAGCACCTGGAGAATAGAATACCGTGAACTGTGCGCCTTCTCTAGAATCCTCTCCCTCAGGCCATCAACATTAGGAACACATAGGCGACCCTGAAGTCGTAGAACACCATCCTCACCAATAGGAACCTCCTTGGCACCACCCTGTTGTACCGTCTCTCTGAGAACTGCCAAGTGCAGATCATCGAACTGTCGAGCCTTGATCTATCCAAATAATGAAGACTGAGCAAAAACACATGCAAGAACTCGGCTGGGCTCTGAAATGTCCGGCCTCACAAGTCTGTTAGCCAAGAACTGAATGTCCAGGGCTAGTGGAATCTCCTCCGCTAAAATGAATGCCAAGCTGCCCATACTCTCCGCCTTCCTGCTTAAGGCGTCTGCAACCACATTCGCCTTGCCAGGATGATAAAGAATGGTGATGTCATAATCCTCCAGTAACTCAAGCCACCTACACTGTATCAAATTAAGGTCCCTTTGCTTTAATAGGTGCTGCAAGGTGCGGTGGTCTGTATAAATATCACAAGACACTCTATACAAGTAATGCCTCCAAATCTTATGAGCATGAACAATCGCTGCCAACTCCAAATCATGCACGGGGTAGTTCTTCTCATGAATCTTCAACTGAGGTGAAGCATATGCAATAAATCATCCCTCGTGAATCAATACACATCCTAAGCCAACACGTGAAGCGTCACAATAAACTGTATACATCTCTAAATCGGAAGGCAACACTAGAACTGGTGTTGTGGTCAAAGCTGACTTGAGCTTCTGAAATCTAGCCTCGCACTCATCAGACAATCGAAACGGGGCGCCCTTCTGGGTCAATCTAGTCAGAGGGGCTGCAATTCCCTCCACAAACTGACGATAATAGCCTGTAAATCCCAAGAAACTCTTGATCTCGATTGCTGAAGTAGGGCGTGGCCAACTCTGAACTGCCTCAATCTTCTTAGGATCCACCTTGATACCATCTCCGGACACCACATGTCCCAAGAATGCTACTGAATCTAACCAAAACTCACACTTGGAGAACTTAACATATAACTTTTGTTTCAGCAAGGTCTGGAGCACTACCCTCAAATGGTTTTCGTGCTCCCCCAGGCTACGTGAGTAGATCAAGATGTCATCAATGAAGACAATGACAAAGGAATCAATATAAGGCCTGAACACCCTTTCATCAAATCCATAAACGTTGCTGGGGCATTAGTCAAGCCAAAGGACATCACCAGGGATCAAATAATACTGAAGCCTCCCTACTGCAGATGGAGATAATACCTGTGATAACAGCGTCTAAGGCCAATGCATATGGCCTGGCCGGAAAAGCATAGAATTTGGCTGGAGCACCGGTTGTCTGGTCTCCACCCGACTAATAGCAGCTGGCTAAGCTCCCCCTTTCTGGCCTCCACCTCTAGGACGATCCCTACCCATCTGTCCTCCACCTCTGGGTGGCCGGACTGCTGGTGCTGAAATCATAGGCTGATGGTCCTGCTGTACTACCTTGCCCCGAAGTCTGGGACAAGTCCTCTTTATGTGGCATGGATCTCCACACTCATAACAATCTCTCGGTACCATAGACTGCTGCCCAGAAGACTGGCCCTGGTTGCCGGAATACCCACCGGAGGAACCTTGAATGGCTGGGGGACGGTATGAACTCTCTGGCATGGCGCTGAAATAGTAGCTGGAAGAACCCTGATGACCAAAATACCTGTATGAGGAACCCTGAATAGTTGGTGGTCGATAAGAACTCTCCGGCATCGCGCTGAAATAGGGTCTCATTGGAGCACCTCGAGAAAGTGGTGATGGTGCTGAATATGGGGCCTGCTGTGATGGCCCCTCCCAAACTGACCTCTGCCCCTAACCGGAGCACCTCTAAAATCTCAAGAATATCGAGCTCTCTTATTCTGCTGCCCTGCTCTCTACCCCTCAGACGATAGCCCTCAATCCTGCAGGAGATCTCCACTATTAGCTGATAAAGAGTCCCATTCTCCACCTCTCGGGCCATGTTGGCCCTAATATCAGAGTGCAACTGTGCTACAAATCTCCGCACTCTTTCTGCGTCAGTAGGAAGTATCATAAATGCATGACGAGACAACTCAGAAAATCTCGCCTCGTAGTCAGTCACTGACATCTGACCCTACTCAAGCTACTCGAACTGGTACCACAGCTCTTCCCTCTCAGAGGGTGGGATATACCTGTCCAGGAATAACTGAGTAAAATGCCCTCAGGTGATGGGAGAAAAATCCGATGGCCTGCCAAGAACATAAGACTGCCACCATCTACGGGCCCTGCCCTCTAGCTGGAAAGTGGTGAAGTGAACCCCATGAGACTCCAGTATCCTCATGTTGTGCAGTCTGTCCCTGCACCTATCAATAAAATCCTAAGCATCCTCATGACGCTCGCGCCCGAATACAAGAGGGTGAAGTCGAGTCTATCTGTCTAATAACTTCTGCGGATCGCCGCCCGTAACTGGTCGGGGCTCAGGTGCTACTGCTGCAACTGGCTGGGCCCCGCCCGCAGGTAGGGTACCCGGAGTCTGATAAATCGCAGCTGCATGTCCTAGGGACTGGGCAGTAGGGGTCTGTGCTGTCCCTCCCGCCTGAGATGTGACCGAGTCCGCTAGAAATAAACCAGTCTGGGTCATAGTGTCCATGAACCGCATCATACGGCCCATGACCTCCTGAAAGCCCGGCGCTCTCATGAAATCCACCGAGGCAGGATCTGTTACGAGCACCTCGCCCTGATCCTCAACGATAGGATCCTCTGCTGGTGGTGCAACTGGGGTAGCTCTAGCATGCACCCGTCCCCTACCTCGGGCTGGTTCCCTCCCCCGACCTCTGCCTCGGCCTCTAGCAACAGGGGGAGCGGCCCATCCCGGGTTTAGAACGTTGGATGTGCGCGTCCTTACCATATGTGAGAGAATAGAGGAAAGATATTTAATATACTATCTACTGCAAGATAGAAGATGAATACAGAGAGATTTCTTAACACCCTATAACCTCCCGAAGATAAATACAGACGTCTCTGTACCGATCCGCAAGACTCTATTGGGTTTGACCGTTACTTGTGAGACCTATGTGAACCTATAGCTCTAATACCATGTTGTCACGATCCAAATCTTAATCTAGGTCGTGATGGCGCCCAACGCCGATGTTAGGCGAACCAACACAATTAGTCTAGTGAGTTCCATTTAAGTTTATAAAACTTTATTAACAATACTCGAGTTTTTGTCACAAGCATGAGAAAATGACAAATATCAAAGGCAAATTTACTTGCAATGATCAAGAAGTTAAATTTAAATAGTTACATTTCCAAAAGAATAGTCTACCAATGTGTGTGCCAGGAACTGGTGTCACAAGTGTACATGCATCTAGTAGAAGGAATCGAAAGAACACGTCTATCCTCCTGTCTGAGAGGATATAGACAGAATAACAAAAGGGAAAGACTCCAACGTGCTGCTGAACGACATCAAGAGAAGAAGTTCACCGTGGAATCTTTCTGTCTGAGAGGATATAGACAGAATAACAAAAGGGAAAGACTCCAACGTGCTGCTGAACGACATCAAGAGAAGAAGTTCACCGTGGAATCTTTCTGTCTGAGAGGATATAGACAGAATAACAAAAGGGAAAGACTCCAACGTGCTGCTGAACGACATCAAGAGAAGAAGTTCACCGTGGAATCTTTCTGTCTGAGAGGATATAGACAGAATAACAAAAGGGAAAGACTCCAACGTGCTGCTGAACGACATCAAGAGAAGCAGTTCACCGTGGAATCTTTGATCTCGTGAAGTCAAGAACAAACTTCGAACTGATAACCAGATTCACCTGCCTTAGAACCTGTACAATTAAGTACATTAGCGTAACATGAGTACATAAACATTACGTATCCGGTAAGTATTCAGTCTAATCTCGAAGAAGTAGTGACGAGAGTTCGACTTGACACTACTAGGACAAAACAATTTATCTAAATATAACGCTAAGCATGAATATCAAAGATGAATAAAAATAAGGACAAGAAATGATAAATCTATTCACAGGTATTTTTAGGTGTCAATTCATATCAAACAGATTACTACTTTATTCATCAGGGCCTCTTTAACAGTTTATAAATCACAGGAAAATACCAAGCAATTAGCATGCGCATAATATGCCAAGGAAGTACGACCCGATCCAACAGAAAGTAAATGTGCACTACCGAAGGGTCGAACGGCGCGAACCATAGATGCATCTATCACCACCCCCCCCCCCTCACGAATCATACGTGCGACGCGGTAAATTTTTAAATAATAGAGTTACCCCGCTCGCGAATCATACATGCGACGCAGGTACTCATAGATACACACATTCAAACAGTCAATCCATACTTTATCAGGAAACACTTATCCAAGGGAAAGTCAATTCCCTTTTCACGATTAAGAAAAATGAAGTTTAACTTATTTAGAAATTCATTTACTAATTTGATATGACTTAAGCAATTTAAATTGTCAATAAGGTTACAAATAATTCAAGTATAGCATGCTTTCGGGTCCTAGACTACCCGGACTTAAGTACAATAGTAGATATGTACGGACTCTCGTCACCTCGTGCGAACGTATCCCCACAAATAGTAGCACATAATAAATTATTTCACCTATGGGGACAATTCCCTCTTAAAGATTAGAAAGGAGACTTACCTCGTATCAAGCCTACTTCCCGATTCAAGAATGCGCTCAAACCTCCAAATTTGACGCCCAACAACTCGATACTAGCCAAACATTACATAAACTAGTCAATCTATGCTCAAAAGTTCATAATTACACCATTTAAGTGATTACCCAAGCCAATTTGTAAGATTTCTTAAATTCACCCCCGGGCCCACATGCTCGGATTTCGGAAATTCTTAAAGAAAGTTGTTACCCATAACCTAAGGATCATTAAATATATGATTTTTATTAGATTCCATAACAAATTTCGTGGTTAAATTCTATTTTTATCAAAACGCTAGATTTTACCCTAAAACCATAATTTTCACTAATCTTTATGTATTAATCTACCCAAAAATTAAGTATTAAACTCACAACAAGTAGGAATAACTTACCTCTCAAATGCTAAGTTGAAATTCCCCCTTTGGAAGGCCCTAAATCGCCCAAGGATATGATAAATGACCCCAAATAAGCCTAAGTCCCGTTTTTAAAACAGCTCACTGCCTCTAGTCATTTTCGCACCTGCGGCGCATGGACCGCACCTGCGGTCTCGCTTCTGCGGGCCATGGTCCGGATCTGCGGAAGGAGGAAGGCTGGCAGGGCATCACATCTGTGAAGTTGTGCCCGCACCTGCTAAGAGGGGGCCACATCTGCGGATCCCGGCATCCGCTCAAAGGTCGCACCTGCGAGGCTTCGACTGCTTCTGCAGTCTCTCACCTGCGGCTGGCCAACCGCAGGTGCCGTCGCACCAGAATTGGTGCACCAGCAGCTCACTTGAGCTGGGACTCACCTCGCGCGACGTCTGAATGACATCCGGGGCCCCCCGAGGCCCTGTTCGAATATACTAACAAGTTCTAAATCATAAAACGGACTCGCTCGAACCTTCGGAATGCCCGAAACAACATTAAATCTAAGAATCATACCCGAAAACCAACTAAATTCAACTATGAACTTTAAGTTCTTAAATTCACTTCCAACACGGCGAAACGTACTTGTACTACTCAGAACGACACCAAATTTTGCGAGCAAGTCATAAATGACACTACAGAACTATTCCCGATTTCGGAATTCCGTTTGGACCTCGATATAATCAAAACACGTTCCAAACCTCAATTATAAAACTTCAAAAATCTTATTTCACTATTTGGTGCTGAAACACCCCCGGTCATCCAAAACCCGTTCCGAACAAACGCCCAAGTCTGAAATCATCATACGAACCTATTGGAACCTTCAAATCCCGATTCCGAGGTCGTTTACTAAAATGTTGACCGAATTCAAACTTGGCCTTTAAGGCCAACCTTAAGGAAATAAGTGTTCCAATTCCAACCCAAACTCTTACAAATCCCGAACCAACCATCCCTGCAAGTCATAAACCAGTAAAAGCAAGTACGAATAGTCTTATTTAGGAGCACGGGGTTCAAGAAAGCAAAATGACCGGTTGGGTCGTTACACACACCTAAGTTCAAAATCATCATACGAAGATGTTGAGATCATCCAAAACCCATTCTGGAGCCGTTTACACAAAAGTCAAATTTCGATCAAACTCTCACCGCTTAACCTTCCAAAACTAGAATCCTTAGTCCAATTCAACTCTGAATTATCCGGTAACTGAATTCAACCACGCACGTAAGTCGATACACGTAATATGAAGTTGTACAAGACCTTATGCTGCCGAATGGAACTTAATTTCTCAAAACGACCGGCCGGTCGTTACAATGTACCTTTTACCTTTACAAATTCAAGAAAAACACGTGAGCATCCAAACTCCTATTCATCAGTCTTCATAATTTTAAGCCTAATATATTTAAACTCTACTTTGGTGTGTGGACATTTATATATATATTTTTTTGTTAAGAAGATTGTAGAAACTTAAGTAATGTTATTCTCAGGGGTATCAATAAAGGTGTGTCTCCTTAGTCTTCTTTGCCTAATTTCAGTTTGATTTTTGTTTTCTTTATTTTAAGTTTATTCTTAAAGAATATTTTTTTTGGTTAGGTTTTTTGGTCTTTTTTTAATTTTTTGGTTTTGTATAGAATATTTTGGTCAGGTTTTTTTTCAAAACATAACTTTGTGCTCTTTTTTTTTTTTTTTTGTTTCAAAGATTATTCCGATTTAATTTTAGAAATCAAAATTGAATTTTTCAAAGAAAAATGTATTATATATATATATATATATTGTAACGACCCCGTCGGTCGTTCTATGAGATTTGCCCCATTTTCCCTGTTTATGCCTTGTCATGTGCTGCTTAGCCTATTTATGATGTGTTGGTTCGGTGGGTTCGGGTTCGAAGTGGTCATGGTGAGAATTGAGGTACTTAGTCTCTTAAATGGGCTTAATAGTTAGAAAAGTCAACCGAGAGTTGACTTATAGGTAAACGACCCCCGGAATGTAGATTTTAGGGCTCAGATAGCTTCGTTAGGTGATTTGGGACTTAGGAGTGTGTTCGGAATGTGGTTTGGAGGTCCGGAGTAGAATTAGGCTTGAATTGGCGAAATTGAGTTTTTGGCAATTTTCGGTCAGTAGTGAAAAATTACCTATCGGGGTCGGAATGGAATTCCTAAAGTTGGAACAGGTTCGTATCATCATTTTGTATGTGTGTGCAAATTTTCAGGTCATTCGGACGAGTTTTGGGTAGTTTCGACATCGTTGGTGATTTTTGGAAAGTTTGAAAATCCTTAGGCTTGAATCATGGATTGATTTGGTGTTTTGATGTTATTTTGGATGTTTCGAGGGTTCGACTAAGTACGGGTGATCATTTGTGACTTGTGGGTACCATTTGTTGAGGTCCCGAGGGCCTCGGGATGAGTTCAGATGGTTAACGGAGGAGTTTTTGGCCTTAGAGGGTTGCTGGTGTGATCTGTTCTGTGATTTCCGCAGATGCGGTCATCGCTGGGCAGAGCATATAAATAGGAGCCTTGGCAAATTTTGGTCATTTTCTCACCATTTGTATGCGGGTTTGAAGCTTTTTGGAGAGTTTTGAAGAGGAAATTCGAGGGTTCTTCATGGAGGTAAGATGTTGGACCTAAAACTCATTTATATGGTATTATTTGACTGATTGGGGGTGAAATTTATGGAAATTTGTAACTAAAATTGGGGGATTAAGGCTTGTAATTAGAGACCTTTAATTGGGGATTTGAGGGGTCATTTGAGGTCCGATTTTGATGTTCTTGATATGTATAGACTCGTGGGAGGATGAGGATTCTTGTGAGGTGATTTTTATCGAATTCCGAGACGTTGATCCATGGGTCGGGTTTGGCCAATTTCGAGATTTTTGGTTGAATTTGATAATTTTCGAGTGAGCTTCGTTCCTTGGTATATATTAATCATATAAATCTGATTTTTGGTAGATTTGGAGCAATCGGAGGCCGAGTCTAGAGGCAAAGGCATTGAGGGCTAGGATTTAGCCGGTTTTGAGGTAAGTAACGTTTCCAAACTTGGTTCTGAGAGTTCGAAACCCCGAACTATATGCTATATGATTGTAATTTAGGTGATGCACATGCCAAGTGACGGGCGTGCGGGCGTACACCGAGTGATTTGTGGCTTGGCTCATCCCATGGCACCGTCTAATAGCTATTTCGGATTGATAACCACACTTTTATTGATGTGGTTAATGTGAACATGCTAGAAATCATACTAAGTCAAATGCTAGGGCTTCACGCCGAAAATGCTGAGACCCGAGTGGTCGTATATTGTTGTCTCTTTATGTGTTTATTTGATTTTGTATGCTCAGTCCTGTCATAGCATATCATTTCATGCCTCAGTCTCGGTAATTATTTATTTTATATATTTATCATTATTTCGGGCTAGTTCATGCATTTGTGAGCCCATGTGAAGGAGGCTGGAAAGTAATGACTTAGTGAGGCCGAGAGCCTGTTATTGGGACAGTTATGAGATCGGACTGTACACCGCAACGATACTCTGATCATGCCTTCGTTGGCTTGATATAGCGCTTGGGCCAATAGGAGCCCCTCCAGAGTCTTTACACCCCTAGTGAGCGCATTGATATTTGAGGGATGGATCTTCCCTGGACATGGATCTTGTCCGAAGTTGATGATATATGAGGGATTGATCGTCTCTGGGCATGGATCTTGTTCGAGTCTTGTATTCCGGAGATGGATCTTCTCCGTGGGGCTGGATTGGCCTTTTTCCTCAGTACTGAGTGACTACGGTCACCGGTGTTTATGCATATTCCGGGATGGATTTTCCCTGGGCCTGAGAGCCATATACAGTACTGAGTGGACTTTTGTGTGAGAGTTGTGAGCACTATGTGCATTTTCCCATTGTTCATATATTGGCATGTAGAGTATATAGAGTTATACATGGGATACTGGACATATCTGGCATATTCTGTTTTCATTCTCTGATAAACTGTGAACATGTCTAATTTCTGTACATTGTCTTATTTAATTGCTGAGGTTTAGTCCGTCACTACCTCTCCGCCCATAGTTTGGGTTCATTACTTCTGAGTTGGTGTACTCACGTTACTCCCTGCACCTTGTGTACAGATTCAGGTACAACGGGACCCGGTAGTGATTGCTGAGCTGCGGTCAGAGTTCCTTGGGAGGCATCGAGGTAGCAGTTGGCGATCGCAGCCTCGATTATCTCTTTCTCTATCCACCTGTCATAATTACTTATTTCAGACAACTTTGTGTCGGCTCTGTATTTTGATATTTTGATGTAGTAGCTCATGACTCTGTAACTATAATGATTTTTTCTGAAAATAACTTTTAGCGATGAAATGTGTGACTTGTCTGATTTCACGACAGACGCCATCACGACTGGGTATTTGGGGTCGTGACATATATATAGGGATAATGCGTAAAATCCTCCCCGAACTATGATCATATTACCAATTACACATCTTTTCTTTTCGGGGGTCTTATTACCTCCTAAAGTATTCTAAAGTGTAATAAACACCACCCCACCCTAAGTGCTGACGTGACATAGAGAGTGTGCACTCTCTCTTAAGGGCAAGCGGAAGTTACAAAAATAATTTTAAAATTGATTAACAGGTACAAGTGTTATCTTTTGATTGAACATTACATAATTAATTACATCTAATTAATTAGTCTCCTTATTCTAAACCTCTTCTCGCACGAACAAGGGGGACATTGTTTCAACGGCGAAATGCCGGAGCGAAAATCCAATACAACACAAAATCACCCAGAAATCAAAAGCAGTTATGTTTAATAACAGAAATAGAGCTACACTAGAGGGAGCAACAAGGATGATTCAGTAAGAACCTACGAACAGTCAAAACGGTCAACAACAATGGAGTTTCATCGGAGCAAGGGTCTTCATCGGAGTTTCATTCTCCAGCTAGATCTAATAATATCAAACCAGTATTATATAAAACCCATCAAAAACCCAGTCCACCGGAGAATAAAGATCTCGTTGTATACGGCAAGTCGCGATAAAAACAGAGATAGGGAGGGACATCTAGCGTCTAACAAGTTCTGGCCATTGAAATAAAATATGATTGAGAAATTAGGAAAGAGAAAAAACAAATGCTTTAAGAAGTTTAATAGTGGAGCTCAGATGATGCTTTTGCCTTTTGGCCAGATATGGTAATGAAGGTCTGCAAATAAGAAAATAAGGAAGAAAGAGAAAATGGTGAAAAAAAGTTTTTTTAGCAAGAAATACACATTTTAGACTTTTCTAATTGTAGCATTTTAAGGGGTAAATAATTTTACTTTAAAATAGTTTAGAGGTGTAATAGGACCCCCAAAAAGAAAATGTGTGTAGTTGGTAATATGGTCATAGGTCAGGGAGAATTTTATGTATATATATATAATACGTAATTATTGTCATTATCGTTAGATTTTAAATTTTTTTGCAGTTTAAACAAAGACTAACACATTGTCTATCCTACAATATGTAGCAAAGGAACAAATGTCCAAAAGCGAAGATCTATGCAACATCAACAAGATATCTTGATCATAAACGAGATAGATTTACCTTTAAATTAAATAAATAAACCTTCAAATTTATATTGATTATGTCTGCTAGATGTCCATGTTAATCTCACCTCTAAAAAAAATAGAACCTTGCATTTTAAAGGTAGCAATCAACAAACTAAAGCCATGTGAGTTAAAACATAGGGGAATTAGATTTGCTTCTTTGTTGTATTGATACAAGTTCTAAGCAAATCCCTTAAATATGACACATGATATATCAATTCTTCACAAGGAATACAAGATTGGAACGTGTTGGTTATTTGAAATTTATCTTGGTTATAATTTGAGTACATTCGATTGTTTTTTATCTGAAGAAATAAGATATTTGGTGAAAACTTAAAAACATAATGCAATTATTCTTTTTAATCATATGTATTACTTTTCAACCTTGAATTTGAGCCCAGGCTCAGTACGGATTACTGCGACTTGTATGTTTAATAATATGAAATACTGTAACGAAAAGGAGCCGGACCCAAAAAATGAAAAATATTGAGTTTATATGGGGCAACTAATCCAGATTTTTGTTGCATTGAAAAAATCATATTCATTGAAGAAGAAAACGCTTCCAAACTAAGATTTTTTTCATTCCCAAGGCCTCGAAAGTGTCATATTCATTCCATCATAATTTGTAGCGGAAAAAAATGCTTAGTCAAACAAAACTTAGCCATGCATCGTAATTGTTTCGGAAAATGGGGGATTCGGGAAAGGGTCGGACCACAAAGGTCTATTGTATGCCGTCTTATCATACATTTCTACAGGAGTCTGTTTTCATGGCTCAAACCAGTACATGACATTTTAGTCATGTGACATCAACTTTACTAAAGGCTCTATTCGATGTTCTAGGAAGTTTATACAAAATGTCATTAATTCACATAACATGGAAAACATCATGCCTGTGTCGTCCCTCAGTACACTCATAAAAGGCTTTTCTACACATGCTTTTGCCAGAATTTCACCTTCGATTGGACAAAGTAAAACCATACATTAGACAAAAAGGAAACACCAATATATCCTCAAGACAAACACAACCGGAATTATATTGAACTTCATATAGAACAGAAGCTCATTATTTTCTTTAAAATGTTTAGCGAACATTCATTACATAGATACATATATTTCACATGACTTATTTCCTATAATTATCATGGTATGCTATTAAATATCTATCCCTATATTTAACACGTATTATATTCATAATACATTCCTAGAATTTTATATTCATACAAAAACACAAGTACTCATCTAATATGTTTAACCATGATGATATCTCTCCCCTGGAATCGATGGCGCACGATCACTACTGTAGCCACCAGAACCACCACCAGCGCCACCACTAGCGCTTCCACCACCACCAGAACCATAGCCAAAGCCAGTACCGGACCCACTCCCGGACCCAAAGCCAAACCCCCAGCCTTGACCGAGTCCATCAGGCGATCTGCCCGAGCCCGATCCATAACCCCATCCTCCTCCAGGGCTAGAACCCCAACCCCAGTTGTAATCCCAGTTAGGTCCATGAGCTGCACCACTTCCTCCACTAGGGGGAGAAGATGTTTCCGGCGAGGTCATCTCACTTTGGCCGTCTTCGCCACCGGTATCGAAGGACAGAGACTGAAATAAGATCAAGAAAATGATCAGAAGAATGAAAAGGAAAGTGTTTGGTTGCATTATTATTGTGCTAGTAACAATATTGATTTTTTTTTTTTCGTTAGGGCAAAGTGCAAAGGTTTATGCATGGGTATAGTGGGTATTTATGCACCCGTGACACTAAAGAAGCCCGTGGGGCCTTATAAATGCACTTGTCGAAAGAGAGATAAAGTGCACCTTCCACCCATGATTTGCACCACTGCCCCTTCTTAGCTTTTGCAATTTCCAATTGAGTTTATTGACCGTGTGAAGAATTATTACATGCGTTGTTATGTTTTTATATTTTTCATTCGATTCGATGTTATGCATTCGGTAGTCATATTGAAACTCGATTAAATTTAAATTCACACTGAAAATTTTTACACTAAAAAATCACTCAGTTACAGAGGTGATTCTATGCTCAAATTCGTAAATGATTCAGTACTTGTCGTTCCACTAAAATCTTTATTGATTATTAACATGTTATGTTGACATACAATAATATATAATTCTTCATATCTAGTTTGATAAAATAATCTGAAAAATATAGTAAACCTATTATAATCGATTAAAATTTACCAATAATGTGAAAGAACTTTAAAACTATTAATTCATTTAATTTAAATCTTTACCATTAACCACATATTTCACTGCTTTGAAGCGAAAATATCATTACTTTCGGAATTACTAGAAAAGCATTTTCATGTTAGCCAGCCAATGACCACCATGTAAGACACACGCGTGAAGTTGGCTACTATCATACTAGGCCAAGCTAACCAGATTGCAATTTGCGAATTCCCTTTTGCTCCAATATTTTGGTAACTAATTTAAATTCGCATCAAGTAAATTTATTAAGAGAATAAATTAAAGTACTTCCTTCCAAAATATATTTCATTCCCTTTGGATTAGGAGTAGAATAACCTTCCACTTTTTTTATACTTACCGTTCGACTTTCTCTATCTTCATATGTTAATCATTAACTAGTAATTGTATTCGCACGATGCGCGAGAAATATTAATTATATTATATTGTGATCGGACTTGTTTGAACACTAGACCGTATTACTTTAATAAGTTTCAATTGCCATCTTATTTGTCAATACGACTTACCAATAATAAAATCTCTATTAAATTAAAGGAACTTATATAGTCATCGAATAATATTTTTATTCTGTATTTTTCTTTATTATATTATTTAATTTTTAGTATTATTGTATTGTTAAATAAAAAATTTTGGTAGCATATTAGTTATATTTTACCGTATATTTTACTACTCTTGAATTATTTTTTTTTGAATTATTTTTTTTTGAAATTTATTCTATTTTTCTCAATATATTGTTTGATTTTTAATGAATAGAATCTCTATTAAATTGAAGAAACTTATATAGTCATCGAATAATTATTTTGTTCCATTTATTTTTTTTATTATATTATCCAATTTTTAGTATTACTATGTTATTATAGAAATTTTTATTAGCATATTACTTTGTTTAATATTTTTGTCTGCTACTTTTTTTTGTAATATAATACAAAAAAATTATTTTAAATTTTATTCTATTGTTCTCAATTATATTGTCTGAATTTTAATGGATAAATACACTTTTTTATATATGACAAAAGAAACAAAGCAATTAACTAACATAAACCAACACTCACCCATGTTTGTGTAGTTAATTTCTTTATGTCTTTTTTTTCATTTTCTTTTTTTAAAACAATTTATGAATCTCCGAATTTGAGTCATTTTTTATTTTTTCTTATTTTCAAATTTTATAGATATTTAAACTCAAAAACAATAACTAATAACCAACTTTTAACTAAATAACAAATTATGTTGTGTGGCTTTTTTCTAGGCTGTGACCTGGCTTAATATGGTACATTTTTTTTTGGCTTTTAATGATATATAGATAGATTATAGTAGGTTTGTCCTAAAATGTGACATTTATTAAATTTTTGTTGTTACGCTTGGCATCATCATATTGATTTGCTTCTCATATTCTATATAGATAGATAAATATTTATATGGATATAGACTATCATATTAGGAAGATATTACTCCCAAATTTGAATGAAAGTTTTAATTTTTTTTATTTTAAAACTCCAACTTATTGGAGCTTTGTCCTAAAAATCTACAATTGTCATCACATGGTTATGCCCCTTAGCGTTATAGAATTATTATACTTCTCTTTTACTTCTCTTTACTCCAATTATTTTACTTCTCTTTGTCTTAAAAATCTACACTTCCTATATAACGACCCGACCGGTTATTTTGAGCTCTAGCGCGTCATTTGGTGGTTGAGACCTTGAGCAGCTTTACTTCAGCTATTATGACTTTTTTGTGTGGTCTGAATTGGATTTCGGGCATTTCAGAGTTAATTTGGAAAGAAAATTCTCATTCCGAAAGTTTTAAGTGGGAAAAAATGACTAAGGTGTGATTTTTGAGTAACCGACCTTGGAATCGGGATTTGACAGTTCAAATAGATTCGTACGATGATTTCAGACTTGGACGTATGCTCGGATCGAGTTTTGGATGACCCGGGAGCGTTTCAGCGCCTTATATTGAAAGTTGGTTCTTTGAAGGTTTTTGAAGTTCTTTAAATTTGGTTGGAGTAGGTTTTGGTGATATCGAGGTCCAAATAGAATTTCGAGACCGCTAATACTTCTGTAGGGTCATTTAACACTTGCTCATAAATTTTAGCGTCATTCCGAGTTGATTTGATAGGAATTGGACGCGCGGAAGTATGTTTAGAAATTTTTGAGTCCATGAGTTGATCCATGTGTTTTGGCGTACGATTCGTGATTTTTTATGTTATTTCAGTGTTTTTATCGCGCGAGCGAGTTCGTATAATGTTGTTAGACTTGTGTGGGCATTTGGTGTGGAGCCCTGGGGTCTCGGATGAGTTTCAGATGTTCGGAAGGTTGTGAAAACTTCAGTTTTCTGGTGTTTCATTGTTGGTGTTGCAGGTCTCGCAAATGCACGAATATGTTCGGATTTACGAGAAAGGCGTCATTTGCGGAATAGCCTGGTCTGGGTCTATCTCGCTATAACAATACCGATCGTTTTGAGAAATTAAGCTCTGTTCGGCGGCATAAGGTCTTGAACAGATTCGTGTGGTGATTTAGGATTTAGACGTGCATCCGGATTTGGACTTGGAGGACTGTAGGGTGATTTGAAGCATTTCGGGGAAAGTTGAAGTTTGAAAAGTGGAATGATTTGACCAATAGTTGACTTTGGTAATATCGAAGTCAGAATGCAATTTTGAGAGTTGGAACAACTCTGTTATGTCATTTGG
The DNA here is from genome assembly GCA_005239505.1 of Nicotiana paniculata. Classification (NCBI taxonomy): domain Eukaryota; kingdom Viridiplantae; phylum Streptophyta; class Magnoliopsida; order Solanales; family Solanaceae; genus Nicotiana; species Nicotiana paniculata. The sequence continues at coordinate 546 of ML354130.1, read as the reverse complement.
GACTTGCCTGCAAAATTTGACGTTATTCCGGGTTGGTTTGATTAGGTTCGGCACGAGTTTTCGAAGTTGGAAGATTTGGAAGTTCATAAGTTCGATTCGTTGTGCAATGTGTATTTTTGGTATTGTTTGATGCAATTTGAGACCTCGAGCGAGTCTGTGTTAGGTTATAGAACTTGTTTGTGTGTTTATACGGGGTCCCGAGGGCCTCCGGTGTGTTCCGGAGGGGCTATAACTCNCACCCCCTGGCGTTAGGGGGGCGTTTTCCCCATAAAGCCTGGCCCCCCCTGGCGTTAGGGGGGCGTTAGGGCCATAACGCCATGCCCCCCCTGGCGTTAGGGGGGCGTTAGAGCCCAAACGCCCGGGGTCTCCAGTTTCGCCCAAGTCCGAGTTTGATGAGTTAAATGTTTCCCGGTTGAAATAGAAGTCTCCTACACGGTTAGGGTTCTCCCTAAACCTATAAATAGACTCCTAAAATACAATTAAAAGGGGAATTTCGTGAATCAACAGTAGAAAAGGAGAAAATTCCATTGAAGTGCAAGAACATCG